>JABASF010000061.1:0-84409 GCA_019776145.1 Harlomillsia oculata | reverse complement strand
CGAGAGAGAGAGAGAGCAGAGAACGAACGTGCTCCTTCTTCAACCACCAAACGTTAACTGAAGCCGCATCGGATGCGGTACAGTAAAAACTCTCTTTTGCTTTCGGGGTGCCGTTGGCTCGCCTGTTTGTTGAGAACCTTGCGACGTCGTGTCCCCTCTAGTGGTAACATGTCCTCATGTTTGTTGTCGACAAACGAACAATTCGAACAAAAATCATGTTTAATTGTAGTTCTCGAATTAAAATAAACTTGCTTTCACTTAAACATTAAATGGATATTCTTCGCATATTTTCATTTTTACGCATATTTTCACAACACTTCTCAAAATTCTGGCTTTAACCAAGGTTTAACCAACATTAGTTTTTCATGCGTGCATTCCAATGGGTCTTTCACTTCCTCACTGTTTTGCTTCCCCTCTGCGCTCTGACTCGGTGTAATGACACATCATTAATAAAGAGCTACGCAATGATAATTAAACTGACAAAGGTTTTATTTACAACGCATACAGGGTCGTGACGTTCACACTCGGTGTTTATAGACATGAGAAGTCTCTTACGCTTGGGTGTCAAATGGGTTTTTGGGTGTGGAGGATTCAGGATTGGAATGAGAAATACTATAGTCAAACTAAAAAGTGTAATGTATATTGCTTTGCTGCGGTGTTGGTTGATTCATTTTTTGTTATGAACACGAGGACAGACGTCGAGAAATAATTCTTACTACTCAATCCTTTCTTGTGTATGTTCATGTCCATGTCGCTTGTCTTTCAAATGTATACTTGGTTATTGGTATACTTGAATAACTATATGTCACAGTTCATCATGAAGTGTATGATCATCAAAATGATCTTTTGAAGATGCCATTGCATTGGAAGAATGAGTCTGGAGTGTATCATTCATAACGTTGGTTAAGCTAATGGTTAAACGAGAAGTGTACCGTGCACTTAAAATGTCAAAATGGTATTATTAATCAATAATGTGGCACGGAAAATGAAAAGTCAAACTTTCAGTTAAGATATTTGTGTAGTAAACAGAAATAGTTTTCGAAATGTGAATGTGGAGTAAGAGTAATGAAGGGGCAGTGAGGAGACAGGACGTTCGACTGTATACAGAAGAGAGAGGATGTTAATTAAGAAAAGCTTTACCAGGTTGGACTGGGTTTTCGGATTCTAAGTAAGATCTGTGTGACTTCTCATTGTTTGATGTGAAAAGACGCTTTTGCTTTTGAGGAAAGATTTGGTAATCTCGTGCCGTTGTAAGTTTCATAATCAGTTCCGGACTCTCGTTGTGCAGTCAAGTCCTATTAGTTTCACAAAGTCAAGTCGAAAACTTGTTGGGAAAGAGACGATGAACAGTTCAACTTTCCATCTGCTTTTTCAACTCTTTCAGAGGAAAAGATAAAGATTGCAAGTTTGGAAAAGTAAGAGATGCTGCTGCGGCGTGGTCCTATCTTTATCAGGACCCAGAATGCCCGAAGTAGGGAATGAGGCAAAAGGTATTATATATAGTTTTAGTTAGTATGTAAGTAAAGTAACCTGCTGTGTTTGCACACTCTGGAATTTTGCATACGGGTACTACTGCGTAGCTTTCGAAACTATATATATCTGTAGGGAAAGAGATGAAATGGTATTTGATTCCACGCAAAGAGGCGGGTTGGGTGGGCGACAGAACCCGCAAAATCACTTGCTCTCTTTCCCTTGTGGCCCGAAAGTCAAAAGGAGACTTTGGGAAGAAAAGCTTTGATCTCCATTTAGAATATTCATAAGTACTTTCTCATTACGACCTTATTAAAATCGTGACACGGTTCGGCGGGCTCCCCCGTTTCCGCCCATCCTATTATTTATGAACAACTGAGAATATCTCTCAGGATTTTTGCTCAAGAAGTCAGGTTCCTCGTCTACTTTTCCACTTTGTCGTCTCGACGCTTCGGTTCCAAAACCGCAACGGTCTTCCATCATTTACGCCCTTCGGGGCAAACTCAGATTGGGCAAAGATGAAGTCGTCGCACTACAATATTTGACAGCATAAAATCCCAATTTCCTTATACGCGCTACTTTCTTTTATTTTAAAATGGATACAGAAGCTTCATCTTTTTTACGGAATTCATCTCTTCTAAAGCATTTGATTCATTTCATATTAATGACGTCATTTTCTCCACCAACTTCCTAAACCGTCTTTTCATATGCTGAATCCGCTTAAACAACGTTCCTGATATTATCTCCATCGCTTTCACTGTACTTTTAGCTTTTGCTTCATCAGCTGCATTTCCTTCTATAAATAAATTATCACGTTTGGTTCGTTCGTTCGTTCCTCATCATTTTGAGTTGTGCTGACGCTGAAGCATTCCAACGTGTAATCCATTGTTGCACTGTAATCACATTTGACTTCGGACTTAAGTAATGCCATTGTATACAAGTAACACGAAATAGTAAAATCCAGCAAACGGGTGGGGTACGAATGCGAAGAAGGGGGAATAAACCGTCGACCGAGTATTGAAATTGTCTCTGAAGCCTGAATGCAAACCTTCTCAATTCGAGATTTGCGTTGAGCAGCGCGGCTTCTATTTGATTTGCAGCTTTGGCTGTCCGTTTCATTTTGAGGAATTTCACACCCTTGTGCTTCTCAGTAAGTTTTCCTCACAGTGGTTTTACGACTGGGACCGTTTTATTCTGCTTTCGCGTCCGAAAATCCGAATTCAAATCCAAAACTTCTTTACTTTCCCTCTCGCACGTCCGGCCTTTTTACTCACAATTGGATTACAGTCACACTTTCCCATTCTCCCATGCAAATACAGTATGAATGTAAATCAAAGTGTGTTTTTCAACTATATTAGTTTAGCGTACCCCGCTTTTCTCATTGACATCACCCAAAATAATATTATAGGCACATGCATTCGTTCCGTTGACTTTCTCCCTTCATATCGGCGTCTATTCTGTTCGTGATCGCGTTGCAATTGACAACTAGCCCAACAATCTTGAAGGTACATACGCGAATACGATTTACTATGATTAATCTCAAAAGTCTACATATGGCGAAAACACATTTAGGTGACTATATTTCCTATTACTAAATGGACATCATCTTTTATTTACAATGATTAAATGAGTTGAGAAGAACTACGAACTACGGCAATCCGAAATGAAGCAAGAAATGAAAAAAATTGTGATTTCCAGTAGTATATTTTGCTCTCATTTTCCCCTTGAATGAAGTATCCTTCTATCGGAATGAGCTACATGGCATCCCAAATGGCACATTACAATAATCAAACTGAAAAGGCCGAAGGAGGGAAGAAAATGATGTAGTAAATCTACGGGACTTGACCACATTAATGGCCATATTGACACGAAGCCAATCAGTAAAAAATGTTTCACTTCCATGAGGATGTTCCCTCATCTCTAAAACTCTGAAACGGGACTGTCAACAACGAAAAACATCGACTTTGCATTATTTCTATTCAGTTGCATTCGGCATTAGCAACTGCTGTTTAGTACATTTTATGATAGATTTTTTCCATGAAAATAGTATCCGGATATTCCTATTGAATATTGTTCCGTTGACTGAAATACACAGTTGGAGAACTAGGGAACAGCAACATTACTTCTTTCAAGAGAAGGAGAATGAATGTTTTCTGCTTTGAGGGTTGCTCGAAATGAAGTTGTGCTGGAGGTTCCAGTTCCGTCTTCTGGATAACGGGAATGGAGTGCATGTAATGATGTACTGGAAAAAAGACTCTTTTCTTCCGTGATGTGTATTGGGGAAGAGCTAATGATGACATAGGCTGAGTGATTTAAGACCACTAATATCTTCCTCTGATGAATATAACCGGTCAGCACGCTTCAATGCCTCATGTTCAACTCGGATCGAAAACACCGCATCTTCTTCTTCTTCTTTTAAGAGTTTCCTACAGATGTTTTCTAGTCATGAGAATCTCTTTTCATGGAGAAATTACGTACGTATAAGAGCGTGAGTGGAAAGGAGAAAATATTGAAAATGAACTTTCCTTTTCTCTTTTGGTACTACTTTTCTGTTTATCAAAGAGGAGGAGGGTGAAAAGTCAAACGAAAGAAAAGACTCAAAGTCACCTTACATGAGAGTCTGAAAGACTTCTCTCAAGTTTTTCTCAATCAGTCATTTTATTGATGAAGTAAACATTTTTCTGATTCCGAAATTCGTCTTTTGATTAATCTAAAAGTCTTTAAGTTTTCATTTATATTCGTTGAACATTGCAGTAATTTCCGGTAAAAAAAACTCGTTTCGTCTCCGTCCGGTTGCATCTTCGCAACCTCGGTCGGGCATATGACTGAGTCCATAATATAATGTAAGAGCTAAACCAAAATTAGATTAATTTTTCATTCCCGGAAAAGGAATTTGGGAAGATAAACAAAAATTGAATTGAATGGATGATTTAAAAGGGGTGTACGTTGTTGTGTGCGGCTGTACTGGAGAATCGTATTTTGAATGAGGACGTCATTAAAATCAATTTGAAGAATTGAAAGTAGTGCTGAGCGTGAAATTCCAATATGATGCGATTTTTGTCTCATTTCTCGCTCGCATCCCTTTCCCCGTGATTTGGAGTCAATATGCATAATGGTCCCTTCGTTTTATTACACATGAGAAGACAGATGTACTGTGTAGGATGACGAGGGTGCGGTTCTGAAAGCCGAGTTCTCTTTTCTCCGGGGCATTCAATGAGACATTCCTTCAATAATGCTCATTCCTCAACAACGAGTGCAATAATAGGAAATATACGGAGGACATAGTGAAAAAGCGAACAAGGGGGAAAACGAAAAAACCTGAAGAGCAATAAAGCCAAAATGAATCGACAGGCGAGTCAATCGGATTCGATAATTTAATTGAGCCTGGCTTTGCAGAAAAAAACAGGGCAAAATGAGAATGATCCCGTCCCAATCTGAGACATGACTCATCCCTGTGGCCTGGAAGAGAGGCAATTCGGTCACTGAATTTTCCAAGCGAGCTCATATTCATCCCGTTATTTCAAAATCCGTTTGGGAAGGAGATGGAAAACATCCCCGATAAGGAAAAGTGAAAAGACATTCTAAAGCCAAAGCGGGTCATGATCCATCCAATCCAATCGCGTCGCACATTCATCCGTCTTATCCTTTTCTGATGACTTGTCTCAACGGACCTTCCAAAAGTCTCACACGTAAGGAATGGCAAAAAAGAAGAATTCTCACTAAAAAATAAGAAAAAATTTCTGATCCTATTCTCTGCTTCCTATAACTACTACATTTTTCCAATCCCTCTTTCTTATAATAATATGCCATTAGTGGCGAAGTGTCTTCGGATTTTGTGCACAGAGCAGCAGCATCCGTTTTTGCTGCACTCGGCACTATTCCATTACTTTAATAACTGGAGCAGAGACGACCGCAGATAGCAGATTTGAATCTTCATTTATCCCAAAATTTTCACGTTTTCCTTTCACAAACTTCATCATTTTGGAACTGTTCAATTTTCTGGTGTTCTGACGGTGACGCTGCTTTTGCCTTTTACAACGAAACTATTAATACTTGACTATACGGACCATAAGACCCTTGTACTACCCTTATAATAATACTTTATAGGAAATACTGTCCAAAAAGTTTTGGCAAAAGGCGACTGTTTGAGATAGGAAAATGCGAAAATGTGCTCTATTCTAATTTCCTGGTGGAATTCCTTTCTTGAGAGTCTTCAAGTTCACTCTATGAGGTTTGCTAAGTATCTCAAAATAATATAGCTGTGTGTTAGCATTATTTGCTGTTCTTGAGTCCTAACTTATTGCATTCGTAACTCGAGGGATTTTGAAAACCAAAGCAGGGCGAAAAGTCTTAATGGCCAAACGTCTTCGGAGCCACCGAAGAAGCAAAAGACGCTTCCAAGTCATTTCGAATTCCATAAAAGATCATTAAGAACGAGATTCGCAAAGAACTCAATTGATTGTTTGGTTTCCTCAGGCTTTGTCTCAAGATTACGCTCCAAAGGCTTCCTCCAGGTTATTTACGTGACTAATTCTTTACTTTATTGCTATTACTTACATCAAAACCACTCGCTTTTCTACGTTCCTGCTCTAGTTCCCAAGTACCGTAAATCCACCAATTTATTTCAATTTCTGATTCATCCTTACAAAGTGAAAGAACGTAATTTAATGAACATTTAATTTTCAATTATTATTAAATTATCAGACATTTTTCTTGAGTTCTAATAAACAAGGAGTGTTGCTTGAAGTAAAGAAGAGATTACGAAAAAGACAATTGATCTCTGTTCTTTGTTGCGTGCCGTGACTTTAGTGCAAGGATTTTGAGAGCCTTTAAAATCTCAATCTGATCCTTGTCTCTTGGTGAACAAGCTTATTTTCCCTTCTCTCAAAATAATGAATGTTTCAACGGAAATGAAGACGCTCCCCATGGAGCACTGAGTAATTAATCAAAGGTGTGAAAGAAAGAAATTCGCTTTCAAAGTTTTCCCTTACTTGAATTGTGAATAAGAATGAAGAACATGGACGAAGTCCTTACGAAGAATTTTAGATTTTTTTAGAAACCAGACAACAAAAATAAAGGGTTATACTGGAAAGACGACACGCGGAGCATTCGAGTTTTACATAGTAATTAAGTATTCAAACGAGTTAATTCATTAATGTATTGACTAAAATTTGCCTAGGACGCGAACTCGACGGTCCAATTGGTCCACTTAAAGGTCTAGACTTTGGAGGCTGTGAAATGATGATGAACCTTCAAGACGTTTTTCTATGGACCCTTGAGATGCTATGTAAATGATGACTTGAAGGTTGAAAGCACTGAGTTGAAGTTTTATAAGAAATGTGTTGCAATAACGTTGTCGCTCTTATTCAGGAAGACAGAAATAAGGAACTCATGAGAGTGAACGTAAGTTAATTTAGAGATTATGCAAAGTCAGTCGTAAGATAAGGTTAAATGATTTAATGGTCGTCTGCTTTTCAAAAGATGTCATCATCCAAAGTCTTCATCCAATTTCTGCCTTGTAAGCGCATTTGCACTTGTCTTTTCGTTCACTTCCATTCGAAAATTTCTAAAGGAGTTTCCAAAATCTCACAATCCTTATCGTATTTGCACGTTCTGAGCATTTTCCAGGGTTTCCTCTTTCATTACAGTCGTGCCTCATGCTACAGTTCGTTCGTCCGATGTCTTTTGTCCTCTCTATCGTCGTCACCGTCCCCTTCCGACAATAATTACCCTGGAATTCTCCATGATTATAGAGCATGCTCTTTTTTAATCCGGGTAATTATCAAATGAATTAACACTTCCTCAAAAAATTATTTTAAAAATGTACACCGAATGAATGAGTAGTAACTATTAACATGAAAATTTACTAATGGGATTTACATTTTTATGGTAATTTTCCCTCGTGTTGCAAAATCCGATTAAGAAAGTCCATTAGGAAGTAGGACCTCTGAGGGATCCTTATAAAAAGGGATAATAAAAGAGACTCCTTTCCATGTTTATAGACTCCTATTCTTCCTTTCCTCTTCATCCTCATGCACTTTGGTCATAAATCAATTCTGCCTCATAAAATACAAAGCTCACACTCATTTACTAGTACATGTACATATTCTTGGGCCTTAGCCTTAGCTTTCCGTACTGTTGTGTTAGTTAGGACTAGGACTTGAGCTCGAGACCCTCTGCAACAAATTCCACACTGGCATTTGGCATTCATTCACATTCACACTTTTCCGGAACGAATGAACCTCTCTTGGGCGACATTTGACACACACATTTCGGAATGAAAAACTAATATTTTTACAATATTATATTACCAAAGTTTCATTGGGGTGCTAATTATTCTTACACGGGTCTCAAAAATTGAGAAAATACTATATAGCATGCACTCATAACTCGTAACTCACAAGGACCCGCACACACTCACACTCGCCCATTAATATTTATCACATAACACACATGCGAAAGCGAAACCGTTAATGGCAAATGTGGCCTCGTCATTCAGGACTTATTGAGCGAGTGTATTCAAATGAGGTTAATTTATGCCGACATTTATACCCGTTGTAATATCCGATCACGTGCTGTCGCGAGGTAAGTCAAAGGGAAAAGTTTTCCACTTGTCGCATGAACACGAAGTCTTCCGCTTCCTTCCTTTTATGATCGCGACACAGTGAGTGGCCGTTGAATAACATTTTCTCCCGGGTCTTTTTAATGGCTCTGTACAAAGAGAAATCAACAAACACACTTTATAGTTTTAACGACTGTGACGGACGCATATTTGTTCGGAAGGCGAAGGCGCGTATACTGCCTTTAGAAACGGGTCATTTCGAACCATGTCCCCATTGCGGGTATTTTACATTATTTTCTGTATGAAATATCGTAGTTCAGTATTCGGTATATAGAGTTCCTCGTATCCGCAAACAGGATGAGATGTGACGAAGGACGTAATTCTGAGGTGGCACACTTAATGAGCCTTTCCCTTTCAGGATGCCATTAATGAACTTCTCGTATGACTATTACGAAGTAAAAGTTGTCCAGCTAGCTGACTATAGAAATCCTATTTAGGTTTCGCAGAAGTGTTCGACCGTCTGCGTCTGGAGAGGAGTACGATGCGACGTCGGTGTCGTCGTAGCCGACGATTCACGCTGGAAGCCTACTTCATCATTCTCTACATCGAATTTGCATCATAATGTCGAGACATAATTGTGATTTCTATTGTCTCACTCTCAATTCAGCTCATCGCGATGTGAATGTGAGTGAGAAGGGGCACTTCGGAGACTTCGGACCCATTTCTACCATCCGGGTTTTATCATTTCCTCACACACTTTGGCAACCGAGAAAGGACGGCCACGACGACGACGCCAAACAACTCTCCCGTAGTAATAATAACTCATTATACACATTTGCCTTATGCATATGCTCAATGTTAATTGGGCACGGCGACGGATGGTTGCACCCTTTTCCACGCATCTTCCTTTCGCTACCCGCTTTTACTCCGTGCTAGAGTAAATAGGAAAACGGTCGGTTTATAATTGTATATAATTTTCAACAAAGTTTCGTCACCGAATAGAATTTGTTCCATACTTTGAGTGTAACTGATGAAGTGGGAATGTGCGGTCTCTCTGGACACTTGTTTCTGTAGCCATAGAGTGGCGTGACATCATCAGCCAACGACTCAGCGGCTGTTGACTGTTCGCTTCGAGTAGGTTTTGAAGAGACACTTGATAATTTTCCCTTTCATTTCGCTTCAGCGTGTTTCATCATTCTCTCCATAGTCATTAAGGAAAGGAGAAGGTTTGTAATTAAAATCAATGGACCATAATTCAAAATCAATTTATGATTGATGCACAAGTAAAATGTCACTTTTTGGAGCATTGGAAACCAGTGATGATGGTGGAGGAGGCTGTGGTCAAACTCAATTATAAATTTATATGGAAAGCCGCTCTTCGTTTCGACCCAAACCTGATGACGATGCCATTTCCAAAAAGGGTTTTAAAATCATTCCTCCTCTTCCAAACAGAGCGTATAAGTTGCGTAGTGAAGCTAGCCATTTGCACAAGACACACAGCAGGCTGTATTTAAAAGCCATTTTGGTTCAAAATTGTGATCAGGTCAGCAATTGTAAAGTGTCGGATCACGACATTTTTAATCGACTCTCAAACGAAGGAATGAGGCAATTTATCATTGATTTTTTTTGCTGAGTCATCGGTATACAATGACAATCCTTCTGTCAAAAAAGTTACTAAAAATTCCCTTCCAGCGTTCCAGCCTTCCAGCAGCTTTTTCTGAAGTTTAATGCCAAAAGAAATTAATGTCCAGGGACGCACTTGTTGTAGAAGTGCTTAAAAATATGAGATCATATAAACGAATGATATTGAAGCGTTGTACAAAAATAAAAAATATCATTTTAATTTTAATTTATTTTTAATATAAATATTCGGAAAACACGTGCAATTTGGTCTATGATGAACAAATGAGGCACAAACACATGTACATTCTATTTCTAGTACTTCTATACATTCACCACTAATTTATGAAGTCGATAGGCGGAAGGTGAAAGGTCGCCTATGTTTAATTCAATGTCACATTGACGTAATGATAAATGGTGTGTCGCTGAGCTGTTCATGAACATAAGAAAACTTTGCTACTTAAGGGCACCATTGGAATAATAAGGGTACAAAAGATGCTACGATGATGATTCCATGCGAGATCCGACGCATAAAAGACATAAATTTTGGGGGTAAAATGTTATGAAAGATTCTCCAAATCATCAAGTTAAGATGAGCGTATTTTTTTGAGCTTTTTATATACAGAAATTGAGAAAGTTGAAGAATCAATCAAGACATTTTTTCTGTTTACTCTGACAATGCCACTTTTGGAAGATGTTGACTCGCAGAGAAAGGAAAAGGAGAAAGTCGTCGCATGGTAATAAAATGCGACGCATCACAGGTTTTCCTCACTATTTCTTTCTCCTTTTTCCCGTTTTGTGGACAAACTTTAAAAAGATTTTTGTCGACTGGAAACTAACTTTCCCCTCTTTTCTGTTTCAATGCCACAATCCTCTTGAAGATGAGACGAGAGAACAGCTCAGTTTCTTTGTGACAATGACCAAGTGTCAGGAGAAAAAGTTCAATGTCTTTTCTCTTCGAATTTTTGTCTTGATCGGCTTTCCGAGTCGATTTTCATTGTCGCTTATACATTCAAACTTTGGTCGTCTTCTCGCTTCAATGATCATAATGACAATGGTCCATTTAATACACCATTTCCAAAATCGTAAAGATTCCAAAACGTAACAACTCCCAAAGTGAAGCCATTGAAATTTAAAAATTTTGAAAACTTTTGGCCGAACATTTTTTTAAACTAGTGGTTATCAAATCATAAAAAATCTCATTGGGATCCTATCGTCCTTATAATATGTACTTCATTTTTATTTGATATCAGCATGAAACAAAGTGTTCAATATCAAAAACAGACATATGGGGGAACATGAAGACACTCCCGGGACTATAAATTCGTATCGTAACTGGTCAAGGCAAACATTTTCCCGGAAAAATGGTCAAAGAAACGAAAGGTAAATAGAAAAAAAGTAAACTAAAGTGTGTAAAGTAATCATCTCCCTCCAAAAGAAACCGAAATTCCATTCAGTTTGGGTCACATTCGGACAATTTTCGGGTTTTCTGGTCTGGTCTGAATAGAAAGAACATAACCCTGATTGGAACAGAATCTTTTCTCAGAGGGAAATAAAACTGAAGGAGAAAATATAATAATACTGTAGGATTGACATCGGTCCAGTTTCCACTTTACCAAAGCTTTTTTCTTCCCTGCTTATTACAAAAGCCGGGCACTTTTGGCTCCAATGGGTCATAAGAGAAAGAGATGTGGGAACGAGTCATCATCGGGCAGATCGGGTGTCCAACCGGATGGATGCGTGTGCGATGCATTGCTTCTTATGTCCATGTCCATGTTTTTGGCTTTTTCTCCCCTTCGCATTCCAGTGATGATGATGGTTATGGAAAAACGGGCTTTTCCACACCATTGGACCGCAACATTACGTTGTGTCCAGGCAAAGCTTTCCTCTTTATTCTGTTTGCCTTTGCCACATCCACACTTTTGGCCCCTTTCTCCCTTCACAAAGTAGAATTTTCCATCTTTCTATAGTAGAGTTCATGCCTCTTTTTCCCCCAAGTGAACACGATGTTTACAACTTCACAACATTCAAAAGGAGGTCCATCCAACACACAACAATACTGATGATACGATGTCCTCTCGTTTTGTGTCTTGTCACATCGTTCAATTCCATTCATATCTCAACTGTCCGTTCTTCCGCTTCTGAAACCTCATTCTTACCAGCACATTTTTGTGATTTGTAGTAAATTGTACTTGACGATTTAACACCAAACTTATTCACTTACTCATGTACTAAATTACAATGACAACGACATCGTCCCTTCCTTTTGTGCATTTGACAGCAGCTTTTCTTCATCGAACCTTAAACACGAGCATTTTAAATCTTCAAAAAACGTCAATGTTGTCTAAGTAAACAAAGCAAGCATGTAAGTGACGGTTTTACAGGAAAGCGACTTGAAAAAGGTGTAGTGAATTCATTGACCTGCGTCACATTCTGGATGGAATCAGAAAGAAATTCACAAAAGCAAATGATTGTGTTCATTTGCCTGCAAAACAGACCATGATCATGTGCACACGTGCGTAAATGTCGTTGTGTCATGTCATCAGCCCAATTTGGAATACTGTCCTTCCCTTGCACAACATTTCCACTTTCTTCGTGCTGGTTCTGGTTCTGCGTTTGTCTTTAGTTTTTACCGCTTCTGGAGCAAGTTTATTTATTTTCTACGCTTCAGCAAGTCGGAAGTTGGAAACGTAAAGCACAGAAACAAAAGAACAGGAAGGAGAAAGGCGATAAGAACAAGCTGAGACTTTCTCCGGAAAGTCGAAGAGGGGAAAGGGGGACGTGAATTACCATTGTCCTAATCGTAGTCTCCCAACTTTTACTTTCCTTCTTATATAGTTAGCTTTCAAGTCTTCCTTTACAATTTTCCTGCACATCTCACGTACTCCTGAAGAAGTAAACGAAAATTGCTATCTTAAATGAAAATTACACCGATAAATCAACCATATGACAAACGTATTTTTTGCAATTTATTGGTTTTATTAGTTGCCTTTTTGAAGGTGAATTGTGACATACAGAATTAATTATTGGAAATGAGAATATTTTCTTATTGGTCATAAATCACTTTAATTTCATGCGCAGTAGATGTAAGCTTGTATAAGCATTTTAAAATTATGTACATAATACTGTCTGCATCACAAATAAAGCTTAGTTAGACACATCATTTTAGTAAACTCAATTTTTTTCACCATAAACACCAAAAATTGTGGAAAGCAGTGAAAAACTGAAATCCACATCCGAAAAGGAACAAAAATTGACTGTAACTCACTCACGCAAACCCTGAATATCCGTAAATTGTTTCAAAAGGAAAAAGAATTAAGAGTTTTATACATAAAAGAAGCTTGAATATTTACTTTACTAAAATGTCCTAAATATAAAAGCGTAGTCAAAACTTGTATTTCAACGGACGTGGTCTCATGAACTCCTCGACAATAGCGTCTGTGACCTGAGCACGTCGTTCTTGAATTTCCGCTACCAATTTTTGAAGTTCTGCAATCAGGACAGCTTTGAGTTCGCCTGTCAACATTTTTCCAGTAGAGTAATCCTAAAACGCAAAAAATATTTAGGTTTTAAACGATTAGCTACAGGCAAAAAAATTCCTGAATCTCAAAGGGAAAGCCATGTAGACTGATGATTGATGATTGAAGCAGACGAAATATAGGTAGAGAATAAGAGGGAAGAACAGAATTGACACACTTTCCTTTTCACTGAGGCAAGTCGTCTCTCAGTAAACAAATCAAACTATAGCTACAAAGAAATTGCGGTAATGCGGGTACTTGAACCTTACAAGGGAAGGGGGCAATAATAGGGTAAAGTTCCCTTTGATTCTTATATATGAAATGGGTCGTGTATAAAAGCTAAGGTATTATGGTTTTAGAAGTTAGAATAGAAACACGTACCTCTTTGATCTGAGCCAACTTTTCATCGTCGGAGCAGAAAAACCGCAAATATTGGTAAGAAATGTCCACATCACAGTCTCCTCCCAAAGCGCGATGCTCTTCAATAGACGCTCGGCCTCCAGAAAATGCATACTTATTGATCTAGATATACAACCACAACATGACATCAAACACATTCTCATGCAATAATATCACAGGCTTTCCACATCCTTCAAATACCAAGTGAGCTCGTCAGTTACAATCAATGAAAATAAAAATGTGCACATGCTGAATTCTTATTTCTAAGTTAGATATGTACTTCAAAATCGTACCTTCTTCTTAATTTGCGCTGCAGTGTCTGTTAGGAAAATCGCAGAGTTTTCATCAGAAGCTGACATTTTTGTTTGAGCACCTTGTAAGGCTGGAAAAAAGGACGAATGCATCAACGCTGGTTTAGGACATCCAATTCTAGGCGCGACGTCTCTAGTCATTCGGAAGTATGGGTCCTGCATTTTATACTAAAGTTAGTATTTTATTCAATCACTTTAAACAAAACTAAATGCTTGACTGCTTACCTGATCAATCGCACATGGGATAAGGCAAGGGATGTCTTTTCGTTTCCCGAAGATATGGGGAAAGCTACTTGAACAGCAAGGAGCAGCTTCGATGGATGGAAAGTGGATTTTTCCAATGCAATCTACATTACAACATAATGATATAAAAATAAGACTATACTGAAAAATGAAAGTTGAATTGAATTTAATATTGCATACCACTGTCGCCAAATCCGAAACAACCACGAGCTTGATTAAATGTTACATTCCTTGAGACCAGTACAATGTTTTGATAAAACTCCGGACATTGTCTATATGAAACATATTTGTTTAGCATTGAATCTTTTCAATATTAGGTCATTAGGTGTGAATCCAAAGTGCAAGGTAGCTTACCCAATGTAATTAAAATCCGAGAATATAAACGTTTTTTCTACATCGAATCCACAAGCTATTATATCCTTAGCGTTATCTTTTGCTAGCTGCGTAACAATACATTATAGATTCATTAGTGATAATAATTTACCAAGCGCGAATAATATGACTTATCAGTTATGTTACACATATCAGTGTTATATAAACCTTGATGCTTTCTTCAACAGTTAGATTTTTCCAGAGGAACTTTTCATCATCAGTTAATTGAATAACTAGCGGAACATCAAAGGCGTCTTGCAGCCATCTTGGGCAAAAAAATATTGCAATGAGTATCAGTCAGCATGTCAGCATGCTTAGCATCATGTATTCACACACAGAGAATAGGATGCAACATGATAATGATAGGTCTTACTTGGTGAAAAGGAATGGTACCAAATGACCAAAGTGCATAGCACCAGACGAGGGACCTCGTCCAGTGTACAAATAAAACGGTTGTTTCTTTTCAAATCGGTCCAAAATCAAAGGTAAATCTCGATGACTGAAAAATATCCCTCGTTTAAGAAGTGGATGAGCAGGTTTACCAGTTAATTTTTCCACTCTCTCGACGATATTGGAACTAATAGCTTCACACCCGAACCGTTCTGTAATAAAGAGAATGAAATGTGGTAGGAACATAAAATATACGGTCAATCGTTAGACTACATAACATCAAAATGAAAGCCGAAACTTACTGATGAGTTTGCCATAATCAATTCCACTGGCAGATTTGCTTGTTACGCTCCATGGATCAACATGATCTTCTTCTTCGTCAGCCGGAGCTCCGTCTCCGCTAATTCTAAGTTGCTCAATTTTATCGTTCAACGCCATTGAAAAGTCTTATTGAAACGTCCACCAAAAGACACACTAGTGTGGATGTGGATGCTGGACAGCTGGACGCTGGATGGCTGGACCAAGCTCGCACTGCAGCACTGTAATTTCTGTAATAGCGTACAGTAAAGCGTACTGAACGAGTTATTTATTGCAATATTGGTATGACCGATCGACCGATGATGTTATAAAATCACACTAGTTAAGCTAATGATAGTTTAATGAGCTAAGCTGTGAAGTTCGCAAGGTCGAAATGTCGAAATCAGAACTAAAGTAACTTTCACTTCCTTTTACGTAATGTTACGGATTAGTTGATAAAGTGAAAAAAGTCGTCGGCATGTTGAAAACTTTTTAAAAAAGTATTTGATGCCGAACCATACAAAGTGTTAAGTGTATACGTGAACATATCAAATCACGATATGTTGAACAAAATACGAAGAAGCCGGCAAATCCATCTGGACTCTGGTCTGATTAATTATTATTACATCTACAGATCTATAGTAAAAGTACAATATTACAATACAGCACTCACTCTAAACAGATGAAGAATGAAGAACCTTACCAGTACGTTAACGATGAATGACTGATGAAATTCCAAAGTCAACTTTAGTATGTTAACTGCAAAAGTGTCCAATACGCAGTCGATAGCGTCGCAAAGTCGCAACTCGCAAGACCTCGTGGTTGTTGCACCAGCGAAGAAAGAATTCAACTATCAAGCGACAAAATCCAATAACCGTTCTCAAAGGTCTAGTACAAAAATGTGATATGTGAATAATGTGAAACCCGAGATTGCATTGGCTGATTTGGAAGGCATTAGATCATTAGACTGCCAAAAGCCAAGTCTTTGACCAATTCGACAGTCGACACAGACACAGTCGGCAGTACAAAACCAAGGTACAAAATTACTATTGCTATTCAGTGAGACCTCAGACGACGGATTTTGTATTGCAATGCAATTGCAATGAAGTAGCAAATCTGGAAGTGACTGAGGACAGACGNGGGTTAAGACGTGGCGCCCCAAACTCCAACCCGAGTCAAGTGCTAGGGCCACGTTGGTTCGCGCATTCTATGACTTCTTAACCAACACAGCACAACACAAAAGTCATTCGCAATAATTCCAACCTTCTGTTCTCTGATCTAGAAGTTAATCATCACTTTGCAAATTAACCAATAAATTGACTGTATTACTTTAATATTAAAACCAGTTCAGTTTGTCGCCCACGTAGTGAATCAGCTGATTTGGATTCTTGACTTGATATCGGTAAGTCGTATTGTGAATGGTAAATAATCTTGTGAGTAAACTAAACATGATAAACATAACTTAAGTCTTAGTATCTACAAATTAATTTGTTAACCGCAGTAATTTATTAACAACGACAAAGAAGTAGTGCAATCCGGTGCAATCCTTTATTCGAGAATTGTATTCTTGTTTCAGAAAATGTACAGCGATCATAACGAATACGGTTATAGCGGTCAGAATAGCGGTTACAATGAAGGGCAGTATTATTACCCGCAAGGAGGAGGTCAACAAGGAAATTATGATCAAGGCAATTATGGTCAACCTCAGCAGCAACAATTCTTCCAGCCAAATATGGGACCCATGGGAGGAATCCCGGGGATGAACAATTTCAATCCAGTGATCACGAATATGGCTAAGCAGTACGGGGAAACACTCATGGGTCAAGGAAAGGAGATGGTTGATCAGAAATTGCAAAAGTTTGTGTCGGTATCCAAATTAAAATACTATTTTGCAGTGGACACTGCTTACGTGATGAAGAAAATGGGGCTCTTGTTCTTCCCGTTTACTCATAAAGTAAGACGACTCAGTTCATTTCATCGTGTAGTGTTCATTATATGCATGTTTTCTTTAATTTTAACGTGGTGTGTTTTACTTTATTGTATAGGACTGGTCAATTAGATTTGAAAAGAATGAAGATGATGCTGTGCAACCTCGATTTGAAGTTAATGCTCCAGATCTGTACATACCGCTAATGGCTTTTATCACGTATATTCTTTTGGCCGGATTTACATTAGGAATGCAGCAGAAGTATGCTCATCAGTATTTTGATGATAATCAAATCAGCCTTTGATAATTGAAAGGGATCCAATCTAATCATTCAATTTAATTTCATTAGATTTTCACCGGAAGTTCTCGGAATTCAAGCAAGCTCTGCTTTGGGGTGGTTGATTTTGGAAATGATGATATTTACTGGATGTACTTACATTATCCAAACGGACCTCAAGGTTTTCGACTTACTCACATTCTGTGCTTACAAGTTTGTTGGGTGAGCAATTGTTACTCGTTATTGCCATCATTCTAATTATTTGAGTTTTTATGTTAACTGAAAGTTGTAATGACTACTGAACTTTTCTAGAATGATATTTGTGCTAACTGCAAGTCTTACACTTATGAAGATGGGGTACTACGCTGCTCTTGCGTATTTCAGTACAACGCTCTGTGTCTTTTTGGTAATTTCAAAAAATGCTTTAATTTTTAGAATGCAGCGTATGCAGTGGAAAGGAAAGTGGATAAACTCTCAGATTGGTAAAAAAATAATAATTTATTACTTCGTTGTAGGTTCGAACTCTCAAAGTCCAAATCTATAGTCCAGCATCGCATCAGAATGTTGTATCAGGAAGTAAACGACGCCTTTACTTTCTCCTGTCTATTGTGGGAGTACAGCCTGTTTTGATGTGGTGGCTTACCTATCACCTTACTAATTGGTAGAGGTAATTTATTCCTATGTATACTAGGTTTAGGTAATGTATTACATATTATTTGTCCTAATTATTTGTAGTGCAGGAAATTCTTTAATACATTGTAACCGCTATTCTTTCAAGTAATAAATAAATCGCAGTCAGTTCACAAGCATGTTATCGATCGTAATTTTCATAAATAATAGGAGAATTTAGTTTATTTTTCTGATGCGTGACAAAGTGACAATATATTAATTAATGTATTCAAAACGCGAGTATACATCATTGTGGCAGTACTACTTATATGCACTTAGAATTTAGGCTTATGCCTTTTCGAGAACAATAGCGATTCCTTGACCTCCACCAATGCAAGCTGAGACGACAGCATTCTTGACATTCTTACGATTCAATTCATGGGTAACATGAGCAGTGATTCGGGACCCGGATGCAGCCAAAGGATGTCCAATTGCGATGGCACCACCGTTTGGATTGAACTTAGCCATATCTACCTTCAATTCCTTGGCGCACCCAAGAGCTTGTGGTGCGAAGGCTTCATTGATCTAATCAAATCCAGACGTGTGTACATGAGATGTAAATGTAAACTATCAAAATTGGCATTATCGTACGAGATAAAGTTAGAAGTTACCTCAATAATGTCCATATCGTTGATAGTTTTCCCCGCTGCTTTGAGGGCTGCATTGATAGCTGGAACTGGACCAAGTCCCATAAGCTTCGGGTCAATGCCAGCAACACCGTAGCTGGCGATACGAGCCAATGGCTTGAGATTATATTCTTTGCAGGCGGCTTCCGAAGCCACGATGACTGCTCCGGCACCGTCGTTAATACCCGAAGCAACAGCAGGGCTAATGAGTCCATCTTTCTTGAACACCGTTGGCAGTTTGGCCATCACCTCCAGGGTAGTTTTGGGCTTTGGATGCTCATCAATGGTCATGTCAACATCCTTTCCCTTCACCTTGATCTTCACTGGACAAATCTCCTGGTTAAAGATCCCGGCCTTTTGGGCGGCAGCCCACCGCTGTTGTGAATTGTAAGCGTATTCTTCCACTTCCTTCCGGGTCATGTTGAATTTTGCACCAACATTCTCAGCAGTCACTCCCATAGGTAGTTTACAATAAGAATCCGTCAAAGCTGTCCACAACGTATCTTCAGTGTTGTACACGTTACCAAGTTTGGTACCAAACCGCATATTTCGGAGTGCGAAAGGTGACTGGCTCATGACCTCAACTCCTCCACAAAGGGCAACCTTGGAATCTCCCATGACGATCTCTTGAGCTCCATTGATCACAGATTGGAACCCACTTCCACACAACCGATTTACATTGTACCCGTGTTTGCTGTCCGGCACTTTGCAATACAGCATGGCGTGACGAGCCAAGTACGGTGCGTCCGCGGAGGTGCACTAAAACAATATCCAAATAGGTTTATAATGTTACTCGATCCATTAGTAAACTGTGATATTCACATAACCATACATCGAACACTTACAGTGATGACATTCCCAACGATGAATGAATCAATCATTTCGGGTTTAACACCACCAGCTTCCATTGTTGCAGTGGCACAAATTGTCATCAATTTCACACTGCTGTAGCCCGACAAGCTCCCACCAAAGGTTCCAAAAGGAGTTCGCTTGCCAGCGACAATGAAAGCTCCTGCAAATGAAATCACAGCAACAATGCAATATGTGACTTTCTCGCATCAACATTTACTCTTATCAGCTCATATGCAAACTTTGTAAAGCTTATATCAACAAGACCTTTAACAACCGTTCCTGCCATTTTGAACGTCGAAGATCAACTTGCAATATGAAACTTATCAATAACGGTACAATTTGAAGAACTATATAGTGGTTTCGCCTCAAGAATTCACTGGCATGAAGTTTTTCCATTGGTAACCTCTCGTTTACATTAACTGAGAGAGTGACTATAATTGATCATCTATGACAACAGGATTTTGACTTCGGTATCAATTTCTAAGTTCTTTCCTATAGAATAGAACTTTCTCTCCTGATTCAAGTAAAGTAAGGAGGTACCGATTAAGGTATTCAATAATTTCTGTCATGCAAATATAAGCGAACTGCAGGATGCTTTCATTTTATTTTCTCTATAAAAACATTGATGCAAGTTAAATGGAATATTGGGGAATGGGATGATCACGAAAACGAAAATCGATGTTCCATATTCATGTCGACATGTCATTGTTCAGTGAATGCTGAACCTTGGACGTTTGCATTTTCAAATTTTCACTGTTTTGGAGAGAAAGTATATCGACTATCGGCACGTTTCGTTTGAGAACCATGAAAAATACTTGATTCGGTAAACAAAGAAATCCAAGCGTAGCATATTATAATGTGCCACGCACGCCTCAACCACAAGTCAAGTCGCATGCTCCGAGATCTCCGTTGCTCCTCCTGCTCCTGAAAATCCTGAATTGCACATTGCCCAGCTGACTTTCTTTCTCGGTTCCTCGCTTTCGCTTTGCATCTGATGTAGTGTTTACTGGTGTCGACCGTGCCGATGATCTCTGATCTGTGTGACAAAGTCTACAAGTAAAAGTCAACTCATTCATTGCAGGTCAGCAATGTTTTCTTCAGACGTTGATTGCTTTGTTGGCAATCATACTACTGTAGACCCTGAGATATTTCAGCTATGGATTGATGGATGTTCAGGTATGCTCTTAACCTTTCTGAAATTAATATGTTCAATAACATACAAATGCAACAATTAACAATAGAATGGCATTGAATTTAACAAATGGATTGTGTTTTTTTAGCTCAAGAAGCCGCTACCACATTACAACAACGTGGGGCCCTCCAATCTTTCCCTGGAGCAACTACTGATTTACTGTTGGCGGATGTGCATGACCATTTTCGCTCGTACACAATGCTGGAAAAACTACTGTATAATCCGTCAAGACTGAATGAACAATGGACATTTCAGATGGACAGGCCAACACAACAAATGATGATTACCAAGTAAGTACTGTGACAAGATTAGTCAACTTTACTTTGTTTCACAAATCTTGCTAATGCGCTTTAATCTGTTGACAGTTATTATGAATTCGATGATTCAGTGATGAGAGAGATCCTTGGAAAAAAATTGTCTTCAAGGCAAAGAAAGGATTTGGATGAAGTGAGTGAAAAAACCGGAGTGAGTCTGAAATCTTGCAGGTCTGGTATTATTCTACATTTTTGTTAGTTTACATGACATTGACATAGTATTTGACAATACATACATCACTTTCACTGACAAGGATCCCGCATCCCGGCATCCCGTACTTACTAAGTCCCAATGCGCTTTTAGGCTTTTATATTATTAGTACACGACGATTTTCAGCGAGTGCCTTAGCCTTTACCTCCTTGCCCAAAAAACTGTTTTTGCCGTCCAGTGTCCATTGTCCGTCATTTCGTTTGTCGTTGTTTCATGTTTATGACTTTTCACATACTGCTAACTCCATACACAAAATAATCGCATTCGTTCTGCCATACCAAATACCGTAGCTCGGTAGAGTATCAGAGTCGCTACACGTCTCTAGTCGCTACAGATCTCACGCGCAAATTAGGTTAATTTTAGTTTATGTTAGGTTAGTTCAGTTTAAACAGTAAGAATGCGTTGTTGTCACCTCCCATTTATATTTGTCATGCCCTGCTTTCTCTTATAGTGGACAACTGCAAAAATGTCAGAATGGTGGTTGTCAAAAGTATGTTACTTACTAATTAACTATGTACGAAACAATCGAGCCATCGGAAAGCGAAAGAACAATGATCTTTTTAGTATTTGTGATTTTCATATAAAATAAAAAAACCTCTTACAATCATAAATACGACTACGACTTACATACTTTTGTATGGGATGTATACTTTCTGATTTTATTTTCAGACGGCAGTTTGACAACGCTAAAAGAGTATTCAAGGCTGTTGAAGAAATCCCCGGATCGACGATGGTCAATATTAAAAATCAGTTTTATCTGAATGATGAGCTTGCCAAGTTAGTATTTTGTTCAACACAATTATAATATTTAATGTTTATGTATAATGTTTTCAGTTGTATTTTCAGTTCAGTGCGCAGGTGTAAAATTTTTTTTTTTGAAAATGTAAATGTAGGAAGTATTGTGCAATATGCTTTATTGCTGGAAATCGATTTGAAACGTCAAAAAGGAAACTACAATATTTAACATTTCAAGATTTTTATACTTGTGCACATTCCATGATGACCCATTGGGCTTCAGCAATTCTGGATGACAACAGCACAGCAGACATTGACAGAGAGTTTCTTATGGAACTCCGAGAGCTTCGTCTACTTTTAGACAGGGAAAAGGAGCACAGAACGTATGAATTTATAATTTACAATTTAATTTCGTTTCTTTTTCGCTAATCATTAAAATTAAACGATGAATTTAAATGACTGCTGTGGTTTTATGCTTTCCAGAATGGTTTTGCAAATTATGAAACCCAAAGTAAACGAAAAAATTTATGTGGAAATCGAACATAATTTTAAGGTGACTTTATTCATCTTTACAAATTACAAGTTACATAAGAATTGCTTAAAGTTTACTAAATGCTATTAACGTTTACAGGTCTACTCGAGAACACTCATTAATATTGCGTACGGACTCAACCACAGTAAAGAATTAAAAGACTTGTTCGTAGACCTAGTCGAAAAATACATAGAGCCTTGTAAACATTTACAATGGACTTGTAATGACTTGAGGGTCTTTCTTGATGTCTTCGGTGAATGTGCAACTCAGATGGATGGTCTCAAAGGGTTAGTCTTCGTTGGATTCTCCCGTATATCATTGCTTCATTTTCATTATCATTTATGTAACGTTTCATGGACCAATTTTAACAATACATTACAGGCAAGCGTCCCTAAAGGCTGTATGGAAACGATACATGGATGGAGTTACAGGTTGTCTTATGTCAATGTACCACAATTAACAATGAATTTATTTACTATTTATTTAAACTTTCCTTCCTTAACTGTACAACGAAGTTTCAGAGTTCGATTGAAGAGATATAAAAGCACTATATACGGCACGATTTTAAAAACCATAAGTTCATTTATTCATAGCTTTTTTTGCTACACATAACCAACCGCAGGGGTCCATATAGCATAATGATAAAATGTCAACACAAACTTCATAGGACAACAATCATATCAACTAATGTAACTATGTAACTATCATCTAAAATCATGCAAGTTAGTCTCAGATATTACAATGGATGCACTTGATGCAACGACTGTGCTATTATACTATACTATTATTCAGTGCATAATGTGAGTCTGTATTGTATTCAAGTTTTAAATTATATCTTTAAATTTCCTAAATTGAATTAAAAGCATGCAAACTTATGTCACGCCAAATAGAAATTAAAAGACACCACAAGTGATGTTGTGTCTGTCTACAACCTTTGTCGTTTTTGTTGTCTACTTCTGTAAATATCATTGACCGGAGGCGCTACGCTGGTGTCTTCGTCATCACTCTCCTTGTGGTTTTGGTTAGCATTTTGATGATGATGATGGTGATGTGGTCCACCGAATCTTCGTTTGAATCCACGTCCACCCCGACCTCGATGATTGAAGTGTCCTTCCCTACCCGTGTGACTCTCATTGTTTTCTGTGTTAACAACCCAGTGGATAGATTTTGCCAAATCGAATTGTTTTTGGTCCACACCTTCTCCGGTCGGATTAGACACTCTATCAGGAAGAATTAGCCTTGCAAATACTTCCATTAGTTTGTCCACTGCGACGAAAGGTCCATGAAAATAAATAGGGGACGGTAACATCGTATTTAAATGCGAGGCGGTTGGAGGCATGGGGAAAGCTCCACCTGAAAAACGCCCAATTGCATAAATTCATGAATGAAGTTTGTTTCCTGTAGTATTAGATAATATCGGAATCACTAATCATAATCAAAGACACTATACCTGGAACTGGATGCTCGCCAGTGTAAGCATCTACCTTTGGTTTGAATGGGATCATTTGTGAAAAATCAGGACGAACAACCTTTTCCTCTTCATCTTCATCTGCTTCGACATTTTCGGTTGGATTAGCCAGTTGTAACTTATTCTGCGGAAACGTTGAAAGGGCAAGCACATCCGAATAACCGAAAGACCTACCACAAGAAAACAGAAAACATTCATTATTTTAGTTAACCCACTTGCCGCCTGCCAGAGTACCATTAACCATTACAGTCTGAAAATGACGAGGATTATTTACCTCAACTCATTGACTGAACAAGGGAAAAGATCCAGGTAGCGGTACCGGTCCACAATCTGTGCCGTTTCCTTCCCCTCGACCTCTTTCATCTAGATAAAATCCCGACTGATTAATACCATAATCATATATAATCAATAATTTATGCGCTAGTGAACAGAAGCCTTACCTGACTCAAAACAGCACTACGCCTCCTTTCTGTCTTCGCTATACTTGCTAAATCTCCAACATTAGATTCAAATTCAAGGAACTTGTTCCAAATGTCACTGCAAGTCCATGAAAGTCATTATTAAAAGTCATGAAAATGATTAAACAAGCACTTTCAAAAAATAATGCAAAATTCGAACACAATTACATGGATTTGTCCACAGGAAAATTTTTAGAAGTTAAAACTCGTTCGAACAAAACTCTTGTGTTGTTGTCCTCTGCGTAATACAAGAAATTTAATACATTAAATTTATAGGAATTCATGGGAAACAAACGCAGTTTCTATTCGGCAAAAAGTAAGTTCAGTCATACCATTTAAATGGGACAGGTAGTCGACATAGGCCATAATGTAGTCTGGATCTTCTGGGAACTTTTTGAGACCCAACTCAAAAACTTTAAATGCAATTAGCTTATCCTTGCTACAGTAATATTCCATCAGCGCAGAGTAAATGAAAACGTGGTACTTTGTACGTGGATCTTGACGGGCCTTCCCAAAAACATCTCGGGCACTTTTGATACCTTCAGCCCTTCGAGCAAATTTCATGTACTGCACGTAAGTCTAAAAAAGCCAGGACAAAACTAAATTGTAACAAAGATAACGTCGGAATTTCAGCATAACTTAGGTCACTTCTGTAATGTTGACAATGGTTTTCTTGAATGAATGACTGCGTCGGAAAATAATTTCTAGTGTTAAGTCTCAATTCGCAAAGAATGTAGCAATCTTATTTAATTATGCATTGTTTTTTTTCATGAATTGCAATTCTTAATGAGAACTGAATTAAGGATTCTAATTCCGTGAGTACAGCGAACTGCTACATTCTGAACGAACCAAGAACTGCTTACACAAGAAAACGCAAGTCGTAAAGAAAATTAGTCAAGTCGAAACTCTCCAAGTTTTAGTTGGCATGTCATGCTGACAGATCCAACTGACCAGATAGCAAAATGATTTTAATAGTCTAATTCGATTAACACTTATCCTAAATTCAAACGAGTTACATACAAGGGTAGGATCAATATCTTCAGTGTCCAAGATTCTCTTATAGATGTCTTTAACTTTGTCATATTTCAGTCTACTCTCTTCGAAGTCCGCGTATGCAAAGTACAGAAGCATGTTCTTGTTAAGAGCACCGGATATTGCCCGTTCGTACATGCTGGCAGCTTCATCTGAAAACGTTTTGGAACCGCTTGAATCCTGCAACAGAACAATCCATTTGAATGTTTAACGTTCATGAAAACAAAATTTTAACTGAATATTAATGACATTAATATTGAAGTAACATTTCATCTTACCCCTTTATCGAGCAATTGCTTTGCTACGTTCTCCAAATACAATGCCGCCTCATACCACACGTCAGGATGGTGGCTTAAGCAGAGCAAGCACTGCTCATATGCAAACATAACTCGTCTCGCCAATAGTGGCAAGTCTTCAGTTCTCATAGGATTGTTTTTCTCCCACGTAATATACTTTTTCCACAACATCACCTGAAATGTAACGTTCAATTAATTTTTTAAAACTATTATTTAACCAGAAGTTACTAATACTAATCTAATATACTAATCTTGCTTGTCTTTACCTGTCGTAATTCCTCTGGGGAACCGGAAGGAGGAATAGATGGGAAGTTTCGGTTCAAGCCCCTAGTAACTGCTTCGTTTTCTTTCGCGACCCTACGAGCATTCATGTAATCTCGAGATCGCTCCATTGACATCTTCTCCGCAATTATTGGGTTGATTCCCTGTTCGAAAGCGATGTAATCTTTCCATAAAGTCTCCACACTTATCATCGGAGTCATCACTGCTTTCTGATACACCTGTACAATCAGACAATCAGAGAAGATAGAAATATAACTTTATAGGACTCGAAGACTAAACTATACAACTATACTGACTCTACTCATATAGTAATACCTTTCGAACAGCGCTTATCCTTTGATTTTCTGCATATGACCCAACAGCTTCCACATTTTTCAAGAATGTTGCATACTCATTCCAAATAGAAAAAGACTGATTGTCCATTCCAATCTTTTCCAAAGCAAAGTCGAAAGATTGAGCCATTTTTTCCCTGCAAGAAGAACGTCCAGCATTACATTACAGTAGACGGTTGACTAGACAGGCGTAATTTTAGAAATCATATACGGTACATTTACTAAACATAACTGCCTTACTTATAGTTTGATAGAGGAGCTTTTGATTCCCGAATGTACTGCAGGTAGAGACGCCAGAGATCGATATTTAAAACCTTGATGAGACATCTTTGGAACAACTGCGAATAAGAAGGGTATACAGAACCAAAACTACATTTATGCAATAATAAAGTTAACGATTCAGTCAAAACCAAATTAATGTACTTCAAGCAGTGGTAAATAATATTGCGATAGAAATCTGTCTAATAATTCATTGTAGGTACCTGTATCACATTTTAATTGTACATAGGAAGATACAAGATTTCGTACAAGATTACAAGATTACGTACATTACTCATTCTTTATTCTTTGTATACTTACTCTTTGATTCTTTCTTAAGGTTTCTTACTAAATATGTACGATTTTTAAACAAAGTCAAAGGCAGAAAGCAGCAGAGCGTAATTTATTATATAATTCAAAAAAATGCTTTCACGTTATTGTTGAATTATTGTTGAGATGAAACGAATCATCATGTACCTACGCTACGGCGATGACGCTTCGCTACAAACTTACGACGTTACGACCCAGTACAACATTTGAACCAAATGAAATTTCATCCCATGTCAAATAATCGAATTCAAATGGTATATGAATCTTCTGCATTTGACTTACAAAGAAGAGAAGAAATGTAAAACATACTTAAAGCAAGAGTTAAGTGCTCAAAACAAGCTAAACCATAAGAGATGAAAACTAACCAAACCGAATGTATTACAAACTACAGTATGTGTCGCCGGAAGATGAACGAATAATGAGGGTTTAATCAATCGAACGGACGAAAGGCGAATATATTAATTTGGCGAACTCGTCTTTATTGCAATCGTCATCATAAGAGTTTCGCAGCCTTTGAAATGAGGAAAATCGTTCCTTTTATTTCCCTTAAGTTTTTTTTGAACAACCCATCAATCAAAATTATGTTTATGTTATATAGCAATTTATACGTTCAGGGAACGTAAACGATAATATCGCATATTTAAAATATACTCTGTCAGAATTCAGAAAAGCTTTGTTATCACATTAAAGAGCTATACTATAAACTTGAAACTTCATATAATATCACAGCATAATAAATATCACAGCTATCAATATAATAATTTTAAAAGATCACAAATCGTTCATACAAAAGATGTGTCACGATAGACGAAAGTATAAAGTTGACCTGGGTCTTACCTTTTCAACTTTGTCGTAATATCTTGCTTTCATCTGAAATTACATAATCAAATATCTGTTGAGTTCGTCCATCATTCCATTATTCAAATATTTAGTATTGCCAATGACATATCAGATATCAAATATCAAAAGAATATGACTACAGAATCAAAACGAAATCTCACCTCAAGCTCTATATAAGTTTTCCAAAATCGCCCAGTCGTAGGGAAAGTTTTAACTAACTTTTCTAGAACAGGTCTAACATCATCAATCTTCCGGAGCTGCACTTCTCGAAGCAGTATATTCCAGGCGTCCAGATCATATGGATGCTCTTCTGTTGTAATGTAGGCCTTCTGTACATTTTCGTTGGAGAAATACTGAAAAAAACGTTAGAAGATTCAAAAGCATTAACCACACATTCTAACTTTAACCACAAATCTCTTTAAATACAATTTTTCGAATCCATCAGTAAAGATTGTGATATCATACAACATCAATCAATGTAGGTAAAGTGTTTTAACATCATGTCGGATTTTTAAAGCGAAAAAGGTTAAGGTTTACTGGTTAATAGTTAAAGCTAACAGAACCAGAACAATTCAATTTTCTACGCATTGATTGTTTTCCTTTTCCTTGCTTTCGAATATTTCAAAAACTTACCATTTTGACTGATGAAATTCAGGTAGAGGTCCCCTGAAGTAAGAACGCAGGTGACAAAATGACACTGTCAATCTGTCCTCGTTCCCAGCCAGCAATAGAATCTTTGCTTGTTTCGTTTACAATTTACAACTATAGCGACTTGCTTGATGAACGAGGCTTCGTTCACGGTTACCACGTAATTTTGTAAATCCAGAACCACGACGTGAACTATCCAAAATCTTGACCACGTACAAAAATTCACTTTGTCGTTCCCAAAAGGCCGATGAAGTGACTAATGTAAGTTACAAAAAGTTAAAAAAGAAGGATTATTTACGTTATTTATTGACGACGAAGCGACGCGGACGCGACCTCAAAAATAGTACAATCTTCTCGGAAGTCTGTCGTCCCACTGAGCAGAAGCGCCCTCCTCATCTGTCCGCTAGATTTCAATTCAACGCACGCTCTCATGCTAAAAAGGACTTTGACTGTGCGCTGTATAAACCTGCTTCCTTTCACCAATCCGACACTAGTGGTTCCATGGTGTAACGGTTAGCACTCTGGACTCTGAATCCAGCGATCCGAGTTCAAATCTCGGTGGAACCTAATGAACTTTTTTGATTTTTTTTCGGATAATTTTTTTGAAAAAATGTCCGAACATTCACACAACCTAACCTTTTATGACCTGCAAGCCTATTTTTACCCAATAAGCCATTAGAAGTTAATCTAGTACCTTTCATTTCTATTTTTAATCACAAAAGCCCTTTTCTTTCCCATTTCTCATTGTCATTGTACTTTTCTATTTTTGTATGCATTTTCTTCAAATAAGAAATGTTTGGGCTGGGAAATGCAGGAGCACTGAAAGTTGCAACGTGTAAACAAGGTAAAACATAAAAACGTTGCTCAATGCGAATTGGCAACTCTAAACGGTACGCCTACTATGTCGCCATGCTAAACGGGCTAAACCTTATTGTCGTTATTGTACTGCATACGGAAATACAAAAAGGCGGAAGTCATCGTCAGCGTCTTTGAGGAACTATGTATGCTTTGAGCTACAAAGTCATAGCTCCCCCGATCATTGTCTTTTGTCTTTACTCATTGTGTCCGATTGTTAGCACTTTAGGCTTAGGTTTCATGTTACGAATTGATTTCCTGGATAAGCTCGGTTATGAAAAGTTTGGTTGCAAAAATGTAATACAGAAAGCAGAGATTGGGTTTTGGAAAGCCAGCATTCTGCAGTCAGGATAAATGAACAACTTTTAGCTATGCAAAATAGCGTTTCTTAAAAATGAACTAATGCTGGTTTTAACTTTTAATTAATTTTGCGGAACTGCGGAACGATGAAATGAAGGAAGCGGACGTTGAGTAGAAAAGAGAGCAAAAGCAATGAGAGGAGCGAGCGACAGACGTCCTCTTCCGCTTGTGAGTCGAAGGTTGGAGATGAAGTTTGAATGCAATGCTAAAAGGCAGCAAAAAAGGAGCAGAATGGAAAAGCAATGGTAAAAGCTCATAAAGAGGAATACGGAGTGCGGTCCCCAGAAATTGTAAAGGTCCCTTTGGAAGCCACCCGTCGTCCCTGAGCCTCTCATCGCGAGATTTCAATTGACGTAAGGAAATGCTGGACAAGTGGGAAATCCCTTGTGCCCCATTGGATTTGGTTGGCCGACCGAGTTGGACGGAAGGAAGTGCTTACCACTTTCGTCTCAGACTTGGAGCAAAAAAGGAGTTGGTTGCTGGAGTCGACCGTCCTGGACATGGCCACAGGCTCATCTTCCTCACATTTTTGTGCTCCCCACTCAAGAATTCATCTCATCATCAGCAGCAACATCAACGTCGGAGTTGGACTTGTCTTCTCGTCTTTTCCTTTCCTCTCCTATCCAAGCTGAATTATACCAAACCACACTCGACTCTTAGTTCTTGATTAGTTTCCTCATTTCCAGCCAAACAGGACGGTCCATCTGTGCTCGTCCTACTATTTGCGCAACGCTTTCCAGCTTTCCTATAATCCTTTCAACCCGTGTCCTCCGTGTGTCTCGTGTCCACATCACAATTTTCATAAAGGGACACCAACAATCCATAAATGCTTACTAATTTTACACTTTTGAATCGACTAGGAAGTATAATAAATAATAGAGCTACGTTTATATTTTAACATCGCAGTGCATTCTTCAAGACAATAAGTGTGTTCATTTATAGTGCTTACATTGTGCATTCCGGAAGTCACAAGTGTGCTCACGCCGTCTCAAAATACGCCTTTCCTCAACGCTTTTCAAATACTACTGTCAAGATTGCGAGGGTCAAAGGTCAATTGTGCCCTTTGTCGGGGTTGTTGACGTTCGTTCGTCAAACAAATTGTCAAGTTTGCCAAATCAGCTGAGGGCGAACGTCAAGATGATGCAAGTTGAGGTGAGTACTTTTTACGTATTACTCAGATTTTTACGACTTATTTTTACTGCTCTGTGCTCGTTAATTTCCATTGTTGACTTGTCATATTTTTTGTTAGTGTTTTTCTGACGTGTGCGTTGGAATTGCAATATTTCTAAATGTATATTTATGGTGTAGGGAAAGGGAATAATAGTGTGTTATACTTGCATTCCCTCCGAGTCCCAGTGCTTCTAGAGATCTTTTGTTAATTAGATTGCTTCCTGTTAATTACTAAAGAATTTTGCATTTCGTCATCGGCTTTTTATTCCTTGTCATTATTATATTTACATTTTGAAAGAATGTTTATTACAGGTTTAACAGTTCATTCAAACATATTTGATATTTCTCATACGGCATACATTGAGAATGGAATGCTATTAATGTGACATTTGACATCACAAAGTGACGACAAATGACATGGTCAAACACTCAAACATCTTATTATGCTCCTATACTGATTGGGTTATCTTATGCATGTTCCGGGATCCTTGACATTTTGGTTTGGTTTTGTAGTGTTCTGATAAGATTTCACATTAGTATTATATTTCACAGGGAAAAATGACAGGAAAAGGAAACACGTGACTGTAATTATTTTAACAGCAGTGAAAGACGTGATTATTCAGATTTAAGATTGAGATTTTCCCCGTACTTGTTTGTACTTTGCACCCTGTCATTCATATTATTTCTTTAGACAGGAACAAGGAAGGGATTATTCAATTCGACGCAAGTACGAAACTGAGCAATGCAAAATCGCACAAGTGTGTTTCAGATTGAACTTGCAAAATGCAATGGTATACACAATACACTATATACAGTACTAATTTGATTTCGCGTCTGTGCGGAAAAAGGGGTCACACGTTTAAAGAAATAGTGGAATATGGCCTTTAATGGGTCTCTAGGATGTGAAAGATAGGAAGTTGGTCGACACGCTATTATATAAAGTGAAGTTTGCATTTTTCATACACACGAAGCAAACCATTGCCGGATTGCAACAGCATCACTTTTTTTGTCTTGTCTCTTTTGTGGTTAGCGAAGGTATCGAAGGTATTCTACGGCTTTTACTAACTGACGACGTTGTCGTTACCGCTTGCTTGTTGTGAATGTTCCTGTTACTGGCAAACTGTGCGTTACGTACTGGTGATGATGGTATGATTATGTGTACTTACTATGGCAGTGTGACCAAGTGACCAAAAGCCTAATAAGCGAAAGGCAAATATGAAGATAACAGACTTTTTGAAGGATATTTATTCCTTTCGTGTGTTCATGTGCATGCTACGCTTGAGTAACAAACTGTACACAGTTATATGTACATGTACATTCATCGTTGACGTTGACTCCCATACGTCCTATCTTCCATTTCAATTACAATCAACGTGAATACGAGTAGGAAGAAGGAAATAAAGTGCACAAAAGTAAAGTCTCGAGATAACACGATGATGGGAGCAGTCCACGGCCCACACAACAGTTAACTCAAGTTTAAATTCAGGATTATCTTCAATATTGTTTTAGGTGTGACTGTTACTCCTGATGTGATTGATGGTCATTATTTTGTTGTTTCATTGTCTTCTTCACTTTATTCGATTTGTAAATTAATGAGGATCAGGAGTAAGTAACAACGGAACAAGAACAAGTAACAATCGATAGTAAAAGTTCAAATATCATATAGTACTTTCATATATTTCCATTATTCCATTGAAATACCATCGACGGGTTTGTATGAAAGATTTTGCGAAATGGAAAAAGAATCACGCGTTGCTGTCACGTCACGACAAAGTGACGTAAATTGAATCAGGAAGCAGAAAAAATAAATTGTGGAAAATATTGCATTCGATTGAGTTTAGTATTTACATATAAAATGATGATTGACGACTGTCCAATGTGCGACTTCTGCTTCATCTCCTTTTTATGAAACATTCTTTTGCAATATATATCGCATAAATAAAATTTGATGTTTGCAGAAAAGGAAGCTTATAAAGTTGGCTTGAATTCCCGAGTGCCGTGTCGTGTCCCGATTTTGTATGCTTCCTTGTAGGTCGCGTTATCGTTTATTCAATTTCCCAGTTTGTATCGTTCAATGTATCGAATATGTGATATTGTATGACTGACTGGACTGTGTATATTTTGGACTACCAAACTTGTCATTTCCAGGTATTGATTTCATCGACAACGACTGTAGCAAAGCAAGAAGACATTGTATCATTGTATTCAATATAATGCATTCGACTGTGTCTGTGAGTCTGTCAGGTTTAAGCGGAAGGAACATTATTCACGAGCATATCACAGGTTGTGAGTTGCGACACAGCATCGCATATCAATTTCTGAAATGGCACACTGTCTCTTTGCGCCCTGTGTTCTTCCTTCCTTTTCTATTTGTCAGTACAATGCAAAAACTCAATCCTAATACTTTATTCGGAGTTTAGCTCTGCTCTGTCTGCATATTTATTAATTTAGTGATTGTCTTCTTTGTGTCTTGTCTCATGTGTCCCGAGTCCCGACGACTCGACAACCTCAGAACATCGCAATGAAAATTATGGCATAAAAATGGTCTCTTTACTAAATAACTTAACTAGGCTCGGTAATTTAATTAGGTTAATGTCATGCATGTTGAAAATTGAAAAGTAACCGTGTCATCGTAACAAAAATAATAAGCATGATTACATTCGAAGTTCGAACCATTTGAAGTCTGGGGAATATTTTAAAATTGGTCCTTGAGCTTGTTTTTTGTTTGTGTCGTCTTATGTATTAACAGTGAAGTTTGTGCGGTTTTGTCCCACGTCCGTGTTTGGCAATTTCGGATTGGTTGAGTGATTAGTAAATAAACTGTTAACTCGTTTGTACTGATTAGTGGGTGGGGAGAACAGAAGGCAGAAGCACTTCCGGTTTCAATCAGAAACAGTGCCACACGGAAGTTGGCAATTGATTATGTTTGTTTGTGGCCTCTGACTCTGACCATAGATGAAACAAGGGCCGTGTTGTAGTATTGCGTCTGACGTAGGATTTTGTCACGGATTTGACAGTCTCGTCGTATGTCGTATGTCGTATCTTTCATATAGTCTGTGTACAGTACATGTACATTCCATTTGTTTAGCTGGTTAGCAAGTAATGTTTGGTATTGGTATTTGTAATTTGGTAGTCATATATGTACTCACTGTCAGGTTGGAGTTGTTATTGTGTGCACTTAGGTTTATAGCGAGTCGTAGAGGCATTTTCTCCTCTTGAATGTGCATTAGTAATATAATTAATCCATAATCCATTTTTATGCACCATTGTGTGTGTTGGAGTCGTGGAATCGATATCATTAACGGACATTACACATTACCGTTTGTAATAAAAAAAAGAAATCCTAAAACCTCATTTCACGGATGAATAATATTGGATATGTATATGAGGTTGGCTTTTACTTTGACATTTCAGCTTTTATGATTCTTGATGTTGATGACGTTATTCTGCTATGCTTGACATTTTAATTCTGGACTTGGATTGTTGGAATGTGTCAAAATAATACGCTTTTCAAAGTTTAACGACAGTTTTTCGATTGTAAATTTCCATGAGCTGTAGTTTACGATTGTTTTGATAGACAATGTAACAATGAGCTACAGAAAGAAGGAAAGTGTACTCATTAATAGTGTAGAGTCTAGAGTGTGGGTGACGCGTTTAGAAAGCACGAAAGTAATGTCAAAAATGATTCGCTCTTATTTGCAGCAGTTTGTTGGCCACGGAGCTTACAAGCCTCCAAGTACAATTACAATGAAGCGGGAACGGGATATTACATGCGTTGCAGAGGATTTGTCCATGTCGTCTACCAAGAAAGTGAAACGAACCTCTGCTGTTGTTGTCAACAAAAATAAAGGTAACTGCTGATTGCTTAGAAATCATAAGTAATACGTATTTTAATAACGTACATTGGTGCATAGTTAAATATTATAATGGAATAACCTTGAACGGGGATTTCAGGTTCAATGGAACATATCAAAAAGGAACCTGTTGTTGCGGAGAACTCCCGTCTTCCCGAAGAAACTGTGCTCAAGACTGATGTCATAACGCAAGTGATGCATATTCAAGATCCATTGTCTACGTTGCGAACTCTGCTGGAGAACCGCCTTGGTGTTGATCTTTCATCTTTCCAGTTTTGGCTTCAGGATAAATACAAGGTAATGGAACACTCTGCAGCATACAAACTAGGGTGTAAAATACAAGTTTTTCTACTACTCGAAACGCTGAAACAAGGAGAGGTAAATGTCAAGTAGTAGTAAATTGTAAATATTGACTACTGAAGTGGTAGTTCATGCGCTCGTAATATGAATATGACAAACTGATATTAGTTGCAAACGAACTTTGGAAGTTAATAAAGAGTGTCATTGTGTTTTCACAGTTGCATTCACAAAGGTCATTGGGAGATCAGTGTATCCAGAGCGAAGGAGTTGCTCAAGTCAAAGTTGAGCTGAAGAGACTTGGTGGTAATCGTATCAATATCGTGGATGTCCTTAAATTTGGTGATGGGACAGATGGTATGACTGCTAATTTCATTACTATCCTTTCTTTTTTACCATAACCGTATATATAGTTATTGTTATTGTTGTATACAACGTCTGTGTGTTGTTGGTCATATAGAAGATGATGATGATGTTGATGACAGCCCGGTGGAAGATTTATCTGTGAAAAGGTCAGATTCAGACGACAACGCAGATGCAGATGCTGATGTTGATGGTGATGCTGACGCTGAGATACCTGCCCGATGGACGATGTACGAGGGTATTAACAATATGTTTCACATTCCGTTGCCTAGCGGTGAGTTGTCATTTTATTCCACCTATTATGTCATTCTATTTCCGATTCTAATTCACTATGTTGCTATAATAGATCCAACGACCTGGAATCAAGTTCATATGCAACAGTGGCTAACCTGGGCTATGCAAGAATTCAAAGTGGACTACGTCTGTGAATCTATGTGGAAAATGAATGGAAGACAGTTGTGCCAAATGACTGTGGAAGATTTTCGACAGAAAGTGCCTGTGGATCCTCACAATTTGCTTTGGACACATATCGATTTGCTCAGGAAATGTCGTATTTTTGGTACGGTAAATTGAATTAACGTTGCTGCGTATGAAAGAATGTCAATTGTGCCAATTTGCTATAAGAGTTATTGTTTCTTATTTATAGCTGTTTTAGAGAAAAACGGTCAGCGTCACCGTTTACATTCCCAAACAAATTATAATAAACCGTCTCAAGCTGCTATTCGGAAGCCACGAACGCCTTCATCATCATCAACGAATTCAAGTAAGTAATCGGGATTTATTATAAAACTATAACAATATTTGTGTATTACATTCTAACTGTTTTTGAACAGATGGAAATGGAAACACCAGACGGCCTTGTATGACTGGCCATAACGGTCAGATTCAACTATGGCAATTTTTGCTTGAACTCTTGGCGGACCGCAGCCGGAAAAATGTGATTCAGTGGGTTGGGAGAAATGGGGAATTTAAACTAAATGATCCCGAATTGGTTGCTCAAATGTGGGGTGAACGCAAAAACAAACCGAAAATGAACTACGAGAAACTCAGTCGGGCACTTAGGTATTATTATTCCGAGTCCATGATCGCAAAGGTGAGTACTTGAAATGAATCAAATGAAGTTACTAATTAAATTGAAATATCACCTACAGTTGAGCGTTTTAAAATAAAATTTTGATTCTTTTTTCTAGGTACACGGTCGCCGTTTTGTGTACAAATTTGTGTGCAATTTAAAGGAGCTTGTCGGCTCCACAGCTGAAGAGTTAATTGAAATGGTAGAAGATGATTTACCCCTCGGAAGTGATTGACGTTCGTCACTAGCGGTGAAAGACGTTGGGGTGATGGGTTTTTGGAAAGGACATATTATGAAGATATTTGGGTATAAACAAAAAACAGCTCTGATGGGTTAGTAGAATATCCATCATCCGTGTTAGAGAAACGGTTGTTTTTTCTTTTTGAATTGTTAAGTCAGAAAACTATATAACGAAAATGACTAAACTGATGAAAACGAACGTAAACAGTAATATAGTACATACGAAAATAATACGTAAAAAAGTGTATCTGGTCACAGAAAGTACAGGTGTGCCATATAAACAATTACTAAAACTTTTATTAATGCCACATTATAGCAATCGACTGTGAGAGTACAGAGGGGCCATTTTTAGAGAGAATCCGAATTTTTGAGGGGTTTCATAATTATAGTTAACACGTAACCTCTTGAATTAAGTCTCTGTCACTCTTTCTTCTACTTTCGGAAAAGTAACAAAACGAAACACTTTTTCAATGCAAACATACTACGTAATAAATCGACTATATTACGTAACTTCTGTTGTACTTTCATCAATTGAGGTGAAACTTATATAATGTAGGAATGTAGGAAAGAAATCATGTGTGTAGTGAAAACTGAAGCTAAAGAAAATTCTATCCTATCTGTGCTGTGCCTTGAAGTTTTGACTCCGTTTATTTTAATCCAAAAAAGACACCTTAGATTCATCACATATTCAAACTTTAAATATTTTCCATCACATTATAGTCTAACTATTACTATTGTAACGTTTTCTGAAATCTTATTTTGTTGCAATATTGTTGTCAGAATACGAATGATTATCATGTAATTGTCGCAGCTCTTATTGTATGTTTCTAGTTTATGTACACGTAGTATTTAATGATATTTGGTCTATAATTCAATGTAAGCTTTACGTAAAGAACTTACATTTACGAAAAATTATACGTTATGTTAAAGATTTAGCCACTTTGAGGGGTTATTACTATATTAATGCCAAACTGTAGCTGTAGTAGTAAAAAATACGTAGCCCGATTTTTTGGTTTAGTATGATTATAATATAATATTATTGTAGGTTTATAGGATTTACATTCGTTAATATTGTGATTGAAACAGATGTTTTGCCATTTGTCATTGTTTGTTTCGTGCTAACTAAAATCTTTATTGTATAGTTTTTCAGTAGTATTAGTACCTTTAGTTTTGCGATCTAGTATTCCTGTTCTATATGTACGATTCTGTTAGCGTCGCGCTGTCAAGTTAGAGTTTGTGAATTAACCGTGGTCCCTAAAGCCTTTGTGAGTTTTCTTCTTTCCTCTAGAAAAACGATAGAGCTACAGTAATGATCACTGGTTTACATTTTAGATGATGTCAATTGTGAACTGATCGAGCCCTTTTTAATATTTTTGTTCTACTGAACATTCCAATTGCAACGACTCGTTTGATTGAGGAGCTCGTTAAATGATTCAATATTATTATGATAAACTACTATGATACTCTTGAAACGATGTATTGTGTTCTGAAGTTTGTGTTTAGTTGAGTTAGTTGAAATAAATTTCATTTCATCAATTATAATGTTTGTGAACAACATGATTAATTATTGTGAGTAGAGTAATTATTTAATTAATTATTTACCTTTTCCTAATTTGTTTTCACATTTAATCGCATTTCATAAAGTCATAACCTCATAACTCTTACCATTAGTCAGTCATAAGTGAGCGGGATAGGTTAGTGCGAACGCTTGAAACAAAGAATAAGAAATCGGAGCATAAAAGCCGAAAATTTGGATTAAATATTGTTTTGTGAGGAGTGGTGCATCGTGTCGTACCGTACCAAATCCACGAATGCACTGAAGCATGCAGAAGATATTCCTTTTGCTCCTTTCTTGTACTTGTCGGGTGTGCAAAAGCTGGATTTTGGTTGTGTAGACGTTTGCAAATTGGTTGAGACGCCCGTGTGTCAGAGAAGCCGGATTTGCGAATGCTTTTTTGCACATTTGAGCTTGGGTTTGTTTGATGCTGCTTGCTGTTGCTTGTGCATGAGAAGCAAAGCAATAGATGTCTGTGGGAAGAATCCGCAGTCTGGCCTGAAGCATTCGCTTTGCTGTCAGTTGTCTACGTTATGCTGCTTCTCCTACTACTACTCCTCAGTTCTCAACACTCTCACCCACTGCAAAAAATTGCAAAGCAATAAAGTAGGTCGCGGAGAGTTAAAATTTTGCCAGCCAACTTTCAATGCTCCCATGCAACTAGGAGTTGCTATGCTCCATACAGGAATACTCATGTACAGACAACAGTACTGACTGACTGCATTATTTTGCAAATGTGTATTTGGTGTTGGTTTGCTTGCTGGTGAAACTTCCACTTGGGAGAGGCAAAAGTAACCCTTTGCTTGGAACGATCTCTGTCTTTCTCTCTCTCACGGGCACAAGTTGGTTTGGTCTATCTCTGGTTATTGGTGTTCCATCGCATCGTCGTCGTCGCTTGTTGCTCTTTCGCGTCCAGTGCAATGAGCTTGGCTTAGCGTTTGGTTTGGTTCTATCCCTCTCGTCTGCTTCGTGTCTGTCTCGTCTTGTGCGAAATTCCCATTTGCAAAAACTGCAACTCTGCTTCGGCTTGTTTAAGTATTATATGCGGGGACGTGGGGACGTGCAAATCATCAACCCCACAATACTTTTGCTTTGCTTTTCCCGTCCACGTCCGTCTAAACTGAACTTACTGCAAAATTTCTGCAAACATGACTCCAGTACTTACAGCAGTATTATTATTACGTGACTGCATGCAAAACTCTCGATCTCGTCTCACACAAACTCACACATAACTAGCATAGAGTAATAGCCTGCATAGCTTGTATCCTTTCCGAACTCTGCCATGATATTTTCATACAGGGCCAGGGCCATGCAGACTTGCAGACACGACACAACCCTAGCCCTTATCTCAACTTTAGCATGGACATTAAAATGGAATGAACGAACACATCTCTCTTTCTCAAAAGCTTCTTGTTCCTTAGCCCTTAAAGGCTAAGGAACTTGAGACAAGCTTTATGTTGCTTTCTTTGGCCAATCACCCTCATCGCATCCTTGTGTTGTGTATGTGTACATCTGAGGTTGGAGTTTTGAACCGACCGACCGAGAATTTAAATGGAACTGTTGCTTTTCCTTTGCTTCCCTATACAACAAAGCAAAGTGAGTGAGTGAGGCAGTCAAGTCAAGTCAACTCAACCCAACAACTAACTCTTTGCATGTTTTCGGATGGCAATGTAACCAAGCCTCACTCAAACGACTGACTGACTCTAATAGTAAAATGAATTTGCCAATTCCCATGCTTCTTGTTAATCTTCTTTCTTGTCTTCTTCTTCTTCTTGTGATCAAGCTCAGCCACGAACAACACTAGAGGCCTAGTATAGTAGAAAGAAGAACACCAAGTCATCCCAAACTGCATTCCGGCGTCGCTCTTCTTCTTCCTCTTGCAAAAGGCATTGGCAGGTGCGGCACGGCATCGGCGGGTTTGCGAATATCACTATTACCGCGGATTGCACTCTTTTTCGAGCTGTATTAAGCAGCTCTTCTGTCTCTTCTACTTCTTTCCCTTCCCTTCTCTTCTCACACATGAATCCGAAAGGATTATTATTGTTTTGCTCAGCTCGTACTTCAGTGCTGAAGCACTACTCACAGCTCCTCGACCCGTGCAGTCGCATTTGCGAATCCAGCCAGAGCAGCAGTGCACGCTGCTTTTTGCACTAGCTGCATCTGCTCAGTTGCGAACTCCACTCTGCAAAAATGTATACTCAGACTTTCCATTGCATTCTCTGACCAAACTCAACATTAGTTCCCTTTTCCCTTCATGTTTCGAGGTTTCGACACGTTGTTGCTCTTCTTCCGTAGTTCCATTTCTATGCATTTTGTACTCCACTTGTAACCTGTGCTCACACAATCCAACACATCCAACAATCAGTCCGCAAAAAAATACAACAATTTTTAGTGTTTCTGTGTTTTATCGTTTTAATGTCTGTGCCGGGTAAACTTTATTGTGCCATCTCCTTTGCTGAATTTCTTTTCTCTATTTCATATCTCCGATATTTCACATGGATCTTCAGAATCGCCGCCAACTCGTTTGTTCCGTACAAAAATGGCCTGTTGCTGCTGTTGCTACCTGTCTCATGTGAGTCAAAAAAGACAAGTTGGTGTTGCATTTTCTACTGTGATTTGTTACGATAATAATAACCTTTCGTTTCGACGTGGGATCTCCTGCACGAATTAAACTTTTGCTCATTTCATTGCATAACAACATTATGTATATATATATGAAATGGGAATCCTCCGAGTCTCAGTCTCAATTACATAAAGCATTAACTCATCTTGCACACTTGCACATTGTAGACTTGCAGAAGATCATGTGCTCATCACCACTATAGACGACCACAAATAAAAATACATGTAATTATTATTTACTATTTACGTTCAATGTTTTTAGTTTTTCTTATCTCGTTCAGTAACTACTAATTACTTAATCATTTTCCCTTATTAACACTATTATTTTAAACATTTAATTGCGAATATTGCGATAATAGGGAAACATTGTCGTTTTTATTGTCAACCCACAGAAATATTTTTAGTGTGAAATGTTAATTATTTCATTTTTCCACCGCGTAGCTGGCATTAAACAATTACTATAATTGAATTTGTATTGTAATAAACTCGTTTCAAAAGTGGAACAAGTGTCGTGCATTTTCCGGGAAAACCGCAAGGCAATGTGACCAGCAATGAGTGATTTGTGATGAGTGATGATGATGAGTGAAGTGTCTTATGTACATTCTCCTACATTAGCAATTACCAGATTAACCGTTTCCAGTTACCACCCATTAATTAATTCATTGAACCCGAATTCAGAGTTATCATAAAATGTCTTCTGTATTTTCTTACATTATTTACAATTTAATAACAATTTTAGTTGAGTGTACCACCCGTCGCGTCTCATGTGGGCTTGGATTTCGTATACGACGACAAGGTCAGTTTAATTTGAAATTGTTTTAGCTACCGCTAAAGTGTATACTTACTTAATATGCTGTTATTTTGTTATGCTTTATTTTGAAAATGTCGATGCTTTAGCATTTAAAATTTTCCGTCTCAAAATTACTGTCTTTTTTACTTTCCACTACTGATATATAGATAGACTGCACAAAACTTATAGACATTTCATGGTTCTTATAGACATGAGGACATGAGCGACGAATCGACATTTTTAATTTTTTAAATCGAGATGTGGAAGTGTGGATTTAGAAATTGTAAAGTGTCAAAAAGTAAAAGTTCATGTAAGAAAGTATATTATATTATGCACAAGGAGAGTTCACATGAAACATTGTTTGTTTGTCGGGGAAAAAGTCTTAGGAGACATCATTCATTTTTCATTTATCAAGCGCTGTTGCAGTTAGTGCTTTCATTTTGAGCTTGTGTGCATTGTCTGAACAAGTTGTCTGAAACTTTGAGGGATCTCTGCTAAATAATGACGGTCAATATTACCGAATTCGGTGCGGGTGTCCATGTCTGTTGAACGCAAACGGATTTGCTGATTGATAAGGTTGCTTGGTGTTTTGGATGACAGTACGAACCGGACTCGGGCTTTACACTAATCAATAACGTCGTCTAGACTAGACTATATGTCTGCCTTTGCATTTGTGGGAACGTTGCTCCTTCTTTAGCTGTAAATATTATTGACGACTTTGATTACGATGGCACAAAGTGGTGTAAATTATTTTTTTCCTTGTTGCGCACTCATGTAACTGCTATAATTACCTCATTTGTCTATGTGGTAAACTGGTAAATGACCATCCCCGGAGGAATGACGATACTACATGACTGTAAAACTGCTTTTCTAATGCTACAGCTTCGCTGACCGCAACCAGTTGAGTAGAAATCATGTCTTCATAAGACGGAATAATAACTATTTAAGTGATTGTCTTACATTGTCTGGCACCGTTCCTACGAAGAACCAGTGCATCTCTTTCTCTTCTATCCAAAATTCGAATTAGAGGCAAAACACGTTATGTGTTCCAACTTCCAAGGTTCCTTCCAACTCTTCCAACCCATTTTTGTACCATATTCTAAACCACGGAAAGGAAAGGAAACGTCCGCAGTCTCTTTCTCTTATCCGCATCTTTCCCTGTATCCTTTGTTTTGGTGCATTGAGAGAAAGATCGTACGCAAGCTGAATGCTTAGAACTTTCTCATTGGGAAAATCTCTAGACCAGCCCATCCTGATTACCCTGTTTTTTAAAGTTTTAGTTCGTAAACTGTATTAATACTATGATTTTTTTAATACTCTTTTTTGTTCTAAGAAATGTTGTATGGGCCTTAAAGTTCATGAAGAATTTTGCAATGTGCAAATCGTTCTAAATGCAATTTTCAACACATTCTTGGCAATTTAGTCGACGGAGGCTGCGGACCTTTTCTGGCGTCTTTCCATGAGAGCAAACAGCTAGCTCCAAAAACCCAGAGGTTGCAATGAGCAGATGAGAAGTCTCGGATTTTTTGGTAGTCATTCCACTGCACTACTTTTCGTTTTTCTCTCACAACTCTTTTCGAATTGGCTTTTCTGGAATGCCGGTGCACACACAGAACGGAGTTTGTGTTACTACACGGAAGTGGATTGCATTGCTTTTTGCAAAAACGACTTTAGCTATTTCAGCTCCCTGTGACTTTTTACGAAAAGCATCAAGTTGGCTCAAGCCTCGTTTGCGAGTCCTTCGGACTTACTTGCAATTCCCTCAATAACGTATAGGCAAAAAGGCTCACAGTAAAAGCAAGAGCCGGAAAATAAAATTTTCTTGGATCAATAACGTCTACATAGACTTGTTTCAGTTGCGGACACAGTGTAAAGAAAGTGCAGTCGTCGGTTCCAGCAGAAGTGAGTCGCCTTAAAAACTCCCGAGAAGGACCTTCATATAAAAACTCTCCAGGCCGAATCGTACCAGTTCAGTAGACCAAATTCGCGTTCGCGTAGCGTGGCGTATAACAAACGCTATTCTTTCTCTCTTGTATTCTTCATGTGTTTCCAGATCCGAGAAGGAGTAGCGAATAGGCTGTCTGTTGCCATGCACGTTGACGGCGGGACTCACTGCCCGAATTCGGGAGCAGTAACCTTGTCTCCTTTACCTTGCCTAACCAGAAGTCTGTTTCTACCCTACATATTTATTAAATCTGTCTGTCAATAAATGTTTCTCTTTTTTTCCAAGTTTCTTCTCGCCTTCTTCTGTCTAAGAGTAATCGCATTACAAGATTCTGTGTCCTTAATCGTTCAGTCTACTTTTTAAAATCCTCATCTTATCCCAAAAAAATATCATATGTATTATAGGTACTTTTATATCTATTGGTCATCAGTCATCACTCATTACCGCGCTGATTTGGAGAAAGTGTTTAAGAATAGTGTAAACTTTAATGTTCTTCTTAGCTCTCTTTCTCCCTCTTTCTTGTTGCTACCCAAAACCGACGGAGAGAGTAGAGTTAGAGTTTATCTTTAACAAAATAACCTCTTTACGGCCTGCTGCCCGAGGTTCATTCCACCCGGGAACGTAGGAGCTCGGAACCCCCCAAAAAATCTCGTTTAAACTCTTCAAGCGTTATTATGCTTATCCAGACGCGTCCTTCCTTTGCTTTCTTCTTAAACGTTTCTTTATTACATCCCTACTTTCCTACCTGAAAACTGTTATGAATTTTTTCGCCCGAAATGTTCAAATTTTTCACTGATTGAAAATTTCACTCAATTTATGAAAGAAAACTGTTCAATTTCTTTATTACATCCCTACTTTCCTACCTGAAAACTGTTATGAATTTTTTCGCCCGAAATGTTCAAATTTTTCACTGATTGAAAATTTCACTCAATTTATGAAAGAAAACTGTACAACAAAATGAATTTTTGCAAACATGTAACGGGCGGATGGATTTTTATGATATTGGAGATGAAGAGTTTAATTTTAGTACAATGAGTATTTTTGATGTTGGAATGTTGGTTTGTCGCTTTGTCGGTAGAAAAAGTTTAATTCACGTTTCAACCGAATTTCTTTTCCAAGGGCTCGGCGCTAGAACTTACTTTTATGATAAAATGAGACAATCAGTCGCAAAGACATTCGAGAGCTTGTGCCTTGTGTGGACGCTTAAGAGTCCATTCTTTACAACGAGTTGTCTGTTTAATGTGGGCTGAGATGCTGAGAAGAGGACGAATGAGGGGACATGTTCTCTTTTTGGTGTAAAAAGGTTTCTTTCTTATTATACACACTCGGGTTTGTACATCTCCAACACGAGAATATGTCTTCCAAAAAGTGGAAAGCAAAGCTAGCAGGACATAGCCCTTTTTCTACGTTCTATCTCTTATGTCCCGCAGTCGATATCTCTTTCGGGGAAATCGGGACTACACTCGAAACACATTGGTGAAAGCGTGAAAGAACAGCGGCAGCCGAAAAGTGACTTCCTTTTCGTCGTCGTCGTCTCATGCCAGATGCCATACGACCTCACATTCTTTATAAAATAAACTCCCTCACAGACTCACAAGCTCCAGTCGATATGTTCATGTCCACCGTGACGACCTGACGACAAAAACGAGACTCCAGCAATCCACACCTCAACACCACAACATACAGATTTTTGCAAGCATTCCTTTCCTAGCCGGTCGTATCGTGTTAACAAAACCAAAGGGTATCACATTCAGACATTCTTCTTTACCGTCCATTTGGCTTTCATTTCATCGTCTCGTTCTGGTTCTAGGAGCCGCGTTTGCTTCTCCTTCATCAAATGCAAGACCGTCGCGTCTCTGTCTCCGTCTTTCAATTGTCTCAATAGCCTAGTTGTGCCTACCACGCTAACCAAAAACACTGTCGTTTGTCTGAGAGTCGGCTTCGGCTTCACTTGAATCTCTCGTCACCCCTACGTCTTTGTTTCCCATTTTTCCACTCCATTTAAGCTTCAGACAGCCTTAAAGACAACAAAACTGTCTTTCTTTCAACTTTTGCGAAAATATTTATCCAGTGGGTACTGATGTGTTGATTTTTGTGCTGCTGATGTTGTGATGATTATTTTGACATTTTTGTCTTATCTCCTTCATGTCGTTTTCTTCTAGACATGTTGATCGAATCTGTCAAGTGCCAAATAACAATCAAATCAACTCACAGTATTTTACGGTTCCAACGAGTCTCAGGCCTCAGGTTCCCATTATCATGTGTACTTTTTGCATATATTCGACTTCATTTGACTCATCAAGCCAGTGTTAATTTGTCGAATTTATTGTAGACGTACTATATTAATAAACCAGCTTAGTAGAACAACGAAAATGTTTCAAATTACTATTTTACAATGAACGCTGATTTTGTGCTACCTGCGTGTTCCGTCTTATGAATCGCTAAAAAAGGAAAATGTTCTAGTGAATTTCTTCATTATCTCTTATCTCAGTCAGTTGAGCCTATAGTATTCCTACTTTCTGCTGCTCGGCCTTTACTATCACTTATCACTATATCAGCCTATCGTCACACAAGCGTGGAGTAAAAATTACAGTAACGCGTAAGGATTCACATTTCACACTCTCACTTTAAACTTTATTATAGCTGTACTATTTTGCCAATATTTATTTTAACTGCATACTAGACTTTCCGCTTAGCATATATTCATATATTGTTAGATTGGTTAAAACTGTGGAAATAATAATAATAAACTGAGATTTTTCCATCACAACGATGTAGGTCATAGGTCATTCAGATTTCAGATTCATTTTCAAATATTAAATTATAAATGGCGATTTACGAAGTCGATTGACGTCCGAACTCCGAAGGTCCGAAGACATGTAGAATGTTCAATTTCATTTCAATGCTCCGTTTATAGCTCCTCCTGCGCTCTTATCGTCTTCTCCTTTTATATTTGTTTTGTCTAGACGTAACGCTAAACACGATCAAGTAGCAAGTTTCTTAAGATTTTTAAAGTGTCGGGTGTGTTCATTGGTTGCACGTCCTCCTCGTGAACTCACTCGCTTTCAGTTCACTTACATCATATCATCGTTCGAGAAAAAAAGATAGACACAGGAACAATTTTCTTTTCTCCTTATCATCATCGTCATATAGACTTTTTTGATATTAATAATGCTTGAGCTTATCATCCCATTTGAGTTGTGATGTGGTGTACACGTACGTTGTGGCGTTTCGTCAACATCAAGTAGCCAAGTAGCTCTAGCTTCATAAACTTAAATTCATGTGAAGAGTGAAGACACAAAAGCATGTCTGTATTCCTTATCCTCCTTCGACGAAGACGTCGTAATTTATTTATTCAATCATCCGTAATTTCATCTTCGTGGTTTACTGCCTTTTTTGTTGTTATGTCGCAAGTCCCATGTCCCATCAACTCATTCAAGTCTGAGGATTTTTTCCAGGCTGCCTATGAATTGTTTGTTATTTACTCGTGTCAACAGCTCACCCGTCGTGGGCCTTCTTCAAATGAGCCGTCGTCACTACTATCATCAATTCTCCGCTATGAATTGTCAATTGTCAAGAAAAACGATGCCACTGCCAGCCCATGTCATTAAAAACGTTCTTTTTGAGTAGAGAAGTAAACGCAGTCTAATGATTCTTCTTGCCATCTGATCTTTCAATTGACAACTATAGGACAATTGACACAGTGACTCAGAAAGGCGTGGTGAAAAGGCACATGGTCATTCTCCTTATTCTGCTCTTTTAACTCCGCAGACAATTCTGTGTACAGAGGAAAAACGAAAGCCTTATACATTCCTATTGTCACGTGCATTGTTGATTGACATTATTAGGGGTCCTCCGGTCGCTTCCATACAAATGAATTCGGAGGGTTGATTGTGTAGAATACACAAAAGTATGTTTCCTGTTTAGAGGGTAAAATTCCTTTACCACTTCCCTTGTCATGGGAAAAAGGATTTTTTAACCGGTTGCTAACCTCCATTACGTTATCTTGTCTGAAGAAAAAGATTGTGATTTTTATCCAGATTTATACTTTTACAGAATGATTTTTGTGTTAAGCTGGAAATAAAATGTGACCGCCAATAGCATCAAGTCCATTAATATTGTCCCACACGTACCACGTACGGCACAAATGAAAAGGGACAAGTAGGAAACGAAATGAAACGCAGTGTCCAAATCGTGTTTTCAACGCTAACATTTCTGAATGGAGAGAAAACATTATACCTTTGGACGAACTTTTTCTCCGTGAACAGACACACACGGAGGAAGGGGCTGACGAGTGATGACGATTGTCAATGTTCTTTTATATTATGTCTTGTATTACGTGTGTGTTATACTTGTATGTGACGCTGCTACTTCTTGCAAAGACTAACTCATAGATTAAATCCAGGGAGCTCTATTCAGTAGAGATTTTCGGATGTCTAAGAAAAAGACTTCTCTTTTTTAGTTGCAGCGGTGGTGGTGAATGAAATCAAAAGGAAAGAAGGAGGGACACTGCGTTTTTTGGACTCTACTTTACAAGCACATCTCCGCTGTATTGTTGCATTTTTTATGTCATATTTCCTTCCTTGAAATTTTTACAATGTTTGTTCATGTCACTGCCTCTTTTTTTACTTTGACACTTTCATGTCTTGGCAGAATACAGTCATATCTTAATTCGTGTCAAAAGTAGAACGATTGCATTACGTATACATCTTTATTTTGGAACTCAGGGTGATTTGACTTTTACAGAACTGTGAATGTCCAGAATTGAAAGGGTCATATTGCAAAAGTTGTTATTTTTAAAAAAATCTCAAACTCGCCACACCCTTAACTACACTGTAAAAGTCAAATCACCCTGGTTTGAACTTTCATAAAATTGAAAACCTGGGAAGATTTGATACAATGAAATAGTACAAAATTAATATTATAGTATAATAATACCCGTGTAATACCATGCGTCAATTATTATTAGACGGCAAAAATAAAGTGGGGAATTGGGTCAGGAGGAAAACGAAAAGAACATCAGTTGAACATGAGATGAGATTTTTGAAGATTTTGCCCCGAAAGCGGAAGGGTCCATGTGTGCAAGTGTACACAAGGAACACAACTCATGTAGTACAAGAGTACAACTATATAAGAAAACTACACAATAATCTAAATGAGCATGTGAATAGGAGGCAGTTGTAATCGGAGATGTAGTGTAGATTATATAACATCTTCAATACTCTCCTCTCCAGCAGACAGACTCGACTCAGAAAATGAGCCTTTTGCATCATTTTTGGGACAGATCATCTATTTTTAGGTTCCCATTTTCTCGCATCGTCTGGATGGAATACATCGCATCAGTTGGATCATCAGACTCACTAGAAGACAAGTAAAGACCCCAAAAGGCCCTTTTTTATGATATAGTGAAAGGAACAAGACACAAGACCAAAGGGAACCACGACGATTCCTTTTAGCCCCTGCAGCAGCATGCAGCAAAAGAAACGCTGAGAATGGCTTTTACTCTGTCTCTCTCTTTTTCTCACTCTAATCTTGAGAATGTGGTGCCTTATTCTTAAGAGTTTCTTAAGGATTTTTGTACCCCTGACTACTCACCCCTCTCGTTTTCTTGAATCCACCCTCGGAAAAATCTTATTCTCCAGCTTTCTTTAAGTCTCCAAGCATTCAAGTAATCTTAAAATAGTAGTGAAGTCGTCTTCGTGTCGGTTTCAACTTTGAATCATCTTGTGTACAACTGTGTGCTTTTAAGCTTTTTTTCATTTTCATTCTCGTAAGGAAACAAGTGTAGCGTTCACAAAAGGCCCCTCAAGGGACGCAAAAGGCATTTTTACTACGCGATCCGCTCGGCTTTACATGTGGTCACGGACACGGAAACGTCTTTCCTTCGTCTGTTCATGGGAAAATTATAGTGAAAAATGTCCGAGCTTGATTCATTGGTAAAATAAATAATTCTAATAGTAAAATATTTAATATTAAACATTTTTATCGGAGATTTCTTATCATTTTGTAAAATGCGAAATCGTGACTGTGTCTCTCGTAACTCTACGTTTATTAGCATTAGCATTAGATCAGCAGACTCTATACAGACCAGAGATAACGAAAGAGACGACTCATGCGGTTTTTCACACTATGAGAAAGTGATTCATGATTCATTCGAATTTTGAAGGAACTTTTTTGTAAGTAATTTGCGGTAGAGAACAGCAGCGCTAACGGTCTTGTGTGACTCTGGCCCATTTTCCTTTAAGAAGCCACCAAAAATCTCTTTCCAATCAATTTCGCTACAAGTTTGTGGTTTACAGTTTACACGTTATTTTTCTTGGGCTGCTGATAAAAAATCCAGGTCATTGGTCTTGTGATGACAATGCTTATTTTTGGAACTCACTAATGGACATGGCAATTTATATTAAAAACTGTACGAGATCGTAAAGTTCGAGGATTTGTACTAAAATGTAATGGCCGTTGTTGAGATATGGAAGGAATTGAGATTTGATTATATGCACCTGGATTTTTCATTGAGGTTGTTATGTTGTGGAAGTAATCAATCGATGTCTTATCAACCTGGTCTTTGTCTTTGTCAAAGTCATATCTTCGTAATTAGCAAAATTGACTTTGTTACTCACTATCTACCGAAAGAGCAAAGACTTGTTTCTCAGGTTGTTCCTTCCATTAACATAAGCAACCAAATCGTCAATGGAACAATTCTCTTCACATTTGAACCAACATTTGGGGGTTGGGAAGTTGGGATTCATAAAAATGGGACTTGGCTACGTTGTCAGTTTCCGTCGAGACAGTTAACTTTTTGTGACGCCAGAACGTGGCATAAGGTGCATTTTATACGTACACATAAAAATTTTAGCACAGACATTCAATGTGACAAAATTCAGATTCAAACAAGGACAACCGGTTGCCGGTCGTAGCAAATTAAACAATGGAACGTAATAGTAAAATAGTAATAAATACTCGTGTTTTCCGACTGCTCTAATTTGCATTGAGTTATAGCAGTTTTGCTCTCAATTGTTGATTGTTATAGCGTGACGTAGTACGTGTTCAGATTTTTTTGGGAGGCAGAGAGACGACAGAGAGGGATTTGTAATGTTGCATCAAAAGAAGCAAAAAAAATCCTCTATGCAAATGCAACGATGAAGATGCTAAAAGCATTAGCATGCGATGAACGTGAGAGAATCGACATTTTGCACCGTGCATTTACTGAGCCTAATATGGATTTCACTATTGCATGACTTTCCTCCAGATTTCAATTCTGACTCTTTCATTGTACGTGTGTGTTGTGTTGTTGTTGGTATTGTGTAGCAACTTACGTACTACGGATCGTGTCTCTCAGACTTTGGACACAAAATGAATGCATTCGCAACTTTTTAAGTATGGCTAAGTGACTCGGACAACCCGCCTGGCCGAAAGGGTTTTTTGAAAGTTGAGAAGAGTTCACGTCAAGTTAGTTCAGCTTCTTGCTGTGAAAGTGAATGAGCCGTAAGCCTGCTGAAGTACCTGTTTTTCCAGACTTATTCGCTCCACTAAACATTTCTTTTAACGCTTCTTTTGCTTTATTAGGAATTTTGCACCTTCGCAAACCCAAAACCAAAACTTCTTCATCATAAACCTTTTTTGTCTTTGCAAAAAATCGGTGTAGGGTGTAGTATCCGCCGTGTAGAGTACAATAATTATTATTATTGCACAATTTTATTTCTTTGCTTGTGCTTAACTTACCGCAACCGTACCGTGTCGACCAAAAACAAGCTGTGCAGGGTGTAACGTATTATTTTAGGAACACCTTTTATTATTATACCATTCTACGAGCTCAACATCCAGTGCGTGCTTACACTTGCATAATCTCAATTTCAGTGCAGTAAGCGTTGTTATTGCCGTTCTCAACGTGTTTCAGTTTAGGGTGACGGGATGCACGAGGTTTCGGTCTTTCTCCTTTTCCCATGTGCCGTTCAGATACTTTTTATGTTGCCATTTCATATTGGAGTTTTGCGACTTCGTGACCACCTTTGCCTGCTCATGTCTAATAAAGTTTTAGGGGAACAAGTGTGCGTTCTGCACTTTTATTTTCATGTAGAGAGACAAATCGTTCCCTAGACTTGCATTTTCTTCCTCACAGACAGATTTGTACTCGTTGAAGAATTATGATTATTAGCTTCATTTTGAGATATAAATTCAAAATGTATAGTGTATTGTGCATATAAAAATTAAAATCGTTCTCCCTTCCGTTTTGCAGAAATGTTAAATTCTTTGCTCTTTACTGTAAGTTTGCGCTCGTGAAAGGCGTACTTTGTCGTTTGCCATTTATTGCATGCAAAGAAAGATAATGAATCTTGAGAATTCAGACTGTATGAATGATTGATTAGCGTAAGGGAATTGTTTGAAATGTGCTGAATTTCGCTGGTGTTCTCACTGAAACTGAGACAATTGGGAAGTAAACCTGTCTCAACGTTTACGGGTCATAAGCATTAGTTATAATTTTTTCTGCAAAATAAGCAGTATCTTTTGACACTTATGGAAAATCAATGTTTTTTGTCCGTCGTCTACTGGAAAATGGTAAAGTTTTGTACATGTCAAGACACAGGACATAAAGAGTGCTTTTTTACAGATTTACAGCATATAGATTAGGTAAAGAAGGTCCATCCTTCCGAAATGCGTTTTGTATACCCTCGGGTCGTGTTCGTTAAAAATTGGACAGGAGGAGGATGGATGAGGCAGACATAGTTCATAATGGTACAAGAAGATATGGTGAAACATTATAAGTAACGTGTGAGAGACGCCTACAGATACATAATACAAAACCATGCCATTGCCATTTGTAACCCAGAGGACAAGTGGGATCATTATTTTGCGACTTGTTCGCGTGTGAATATTGAAAAAGAGAATTCGAAATATGATATTTTATTATTACGCACGCAATCTTCAAAAAATGGGCAAAAAAATGACAAACCCATGCCAAAGAAGACAATTCGAATCCGGGTGCAACTTACTGAGACGTGAGACTGAGACATCAGTCATTTTTTGTAGGGGTCCTCCTCTTGATCTTGTTGCTAGGTCGTTTGAGAGTCGCTGCTTCGTTCTCTCACTTGACACGATGAGTATGTAAGTAATCTCGTAGCGTTCACTTTCGAACGAGTTTTAGTTTTGTCTATCCTTTCGGGAACAATGGGGCACATAAAAATCTCCAGTCTGCATTTCCGTGGTACTATAAAAAATGAAATGATTACAGACTAAACAGCAGAAAGATATGTGACGTATACAAAGTTGCTGGAAACTGTCGTCGCGGAGGGAGCGTTTTTATGCATTCCTGGACGCGTTCCAGAACCAATGTTGTTGGTTGTAATTGGCTACTTTTGAACTTTTGTGCTTCCTAGCACTTTTTGAGTGCTCCTTAAGAACATTGTGGATACAAATGAAATATTTATATTTTTAGACATTTTGTAGACAACCGAGCAATGAAAGTTGATATTTAAAAGATCCTATGAGGTAATAGTGTGTATGGTATAGTAAGATTAGTAGCACATTTCGTTTTTTTTTTTTGCGAATAGATGCCCGTGAGTTTTGTGCATTGTATAGAGTCAAAAGGATGAGATAGAGTGTCTGCAGACGTTATCTTATAACATAAGTTTACCCTGTTGCATGGACTTGTGTGTAAATCCAAGGCCAATGCACTGTTCCCTGTCGTCCCAGCCAGTTCTTTACAGTTTCAAGAGTTTGTCTGGCTGTCTGGCTGAGTCGAGATGCCTTGTGCAATAAAATGCCAATGTCTGTCTCAGTCAGTGCATGCTTTACCCATATTCTCCCATCATCATCATCGTCGACTCCCTTATTCACTTTTACGACACTTCTTTTCAAGGTGTTTGCAGTTTTTTCTCACTTGCATCCCGTCTCGTGCGCTCTTGAATGCTGAGAGTGAGTGTTGCTGTTGGGTCTTCTTGCACATTGCACTCGCAAAATCTTTTTGTCGAGGACTTTTTATGCACTTTGTATTATTTAGCAGTTATATGGACCAAGTGTACTTCTATATGTTTCTCCCACACTTTTTTATACTGTGTCTGTCAGATTTTGAACTCAGGAGGATGAAGAGGTGGACGTGAGCGAAACCAAACTGGTCTCTATGGTCTGCGGTTTTTCTGATCAGATAGTTGTAAAACTTAACCTACCCTACCTTCAAATCTCTTCTCCCGTTTTCGTTTCCTTCTGTGCTTTGCGTAAATGGGGAAGAGAGCAATCTCTATTATATAATACAAAGATTATATAAAATTCTTACGACGATTGCTCTGTTGTGTCACATTTCGGACATGTGCAACTTCAACAATGCACTTTCGTCAAATGACAGTTTACTGTTTTGGCTCCTGTCTAGTAGCAATGCGTAGTCGAGGATTAACAATATCTCTTGTCAGTGTCAGCTTTAGATTTCATTTCTTATAATTCTTTGTATACATTTTACACAGCAATTTTGGAAACCTTTGATTGCATTACGTAGAGTATCACATTTCAGGTGCTTTTTACCTTTTGTCCACGAGACGATCGATTTATTCTAAAATAGAAATATGGGGATTTACTTTTACAGCGAGAAGGAATTTGAGAAAAAACGTGTCGTGTGGCTCAAAAGACCATGGAAAAAAACCTTGGATAGATTTCCTAGACTGGTAGACGCTTTGGTAGACTGGAAGTGTATTTTCAGATCTATTTTTAAATTCCGAGAATTTATAAATCGTGTTTTATGAACATGTTGCATGTGATTTCGTGGATTTTTAAAGGTCTTTACCTTGATTTCTGCCATCTCTTGTTCAATTCCCGTATAGTCGGTATAGTATTCCATATTTAAACTATAATAAGAACTTTTCAGAAAACTCAATGTCATTCTATAATCGTGTCTGCATGCTTAACTAAACGATTTTCCGGCGTTTACTATAGTACATTAAGGAACTCGTATCGGACTCAATATGCTCTTGCACTTGCATGACTTTCGTCATATTTATCTTCGTTTGAGTACAGAAACGAGTCGAAACATTTTTTTGTAGGTCATGGAGAATGTTTGGGTCTTTGGCTCATCTTCGTTATCCACCATGAAAAAAAGAATAGAACGACGGAAGCAATTAAAGACAAACTGCTGAAACCCCCAAAAAGTGAAGTGAAGGGTCCATGGCTCCTGGCCTGGTTCTTTTAAAACCTTTCCTGGTTATACACTGAACATCTCCTTAAACATCGACCTTTAAGACAATTTTTTTAAGCTTTCAAGTACTCCTTGAGAGACTGCCACTGCTGTAACACAAAGTGCTCTTGTCATTTTTTTCTATCTCTTTTTCCTATTTTTAGGGCCATTTCAAACTATACAGCAACGCAATGCAATGGTTTTGTATGAGGTAGTAATAAGGTTTATATTGGAGACGGGAACAGGTCCCTTTTTTGGTCCTTTTCCAGCTGGAAGACTGGAAGACAACGGTACCTGTCAATTTCCAAAGGTTCATATAAGGTACTTCAAAAGATCCTAAAAGGCTATTTATAGTAAAAATACTTTTCCCAAAAATGCAGACGTATTGACTCATATTGCGTAACATATATCTTACGTATATGCAAGAATACAGCATATTAGTATATAAGATTAGGATCTTTCCGTAGGTAGTGCATAGTGCATAAGATTTCCAAAGGTAGACATACACATTTCCAAAGTGTAAAAGGACACCTTTCAAGAACTTCAGGATTGTCGTGGCATTATATGGAAGTTATAAGAGAAAGATCGCCGGTCACACTCACAAAATGTTTGCTGCTGCCTTATAAGCTTTGTGTGTACTTAGGATCACACAAAAAATCTTTTTTTGGGTCGGACGTAAGATCCGTGTGCTTTATTCCTCCTTCACCTTCTTGGATTTCAAGTTAAAATTGCATGAAGGAAGTTGGATGCACTTTTTGATTTCAGAATCTCGGATTTTTTTTAAATAATGCATTGAAAGAAAACACCTGAAACCAAAAATACTTTCTTGTGTATTGTGTATATACTTGTATATTTTCATTGTTAAAAATGTAGGGCAGGAGGAGCATTTTTGATTTTGCTTGGCTCGGTGTGGATGTAAAGATGAAGATGACTGACAGGTGCATTCATTCTTTTTTGCCTATTATTTGAAGAGTTCCACAAAATATATTATGTAATGAGATCAATCTGGGTTGATAAGATTTGTGTCATGTCCTTCTTGTCTTCTTTAAAATCAATGTCGTCGTTTCCGACAGCATCTTTTTCATTGTCAATTCCATACACATTTTTCAATGCCTTCATGCCTTCAATGAAGAAATGGAGTGGCACAACTTTTCGGAAGGAGCTCGACGAAATTCCAACTAAGTGTAACTATATTTCACGACAATTTACGTCAGAATTCTCGTCGCTTTTCGAGTTTGCTCAATTCAATTTTGGTGGACGTGACGTGCATTATTTCTTTACACCGCGTTTTCTGTAATGAATTGAACCATTGGTGATGGCTTTGGTGAAAGATGGACCTGAATGAGTGTACCCCGTTGAAAATATGTCATAATATTGTTTAACTTGATCCTTTGGTCCACTCCTATAGTGACCACTGAAAGTGACCCCTGCAGGGTGACCACTGGGACAAAGTGCCTCCTTCAATCAACACGTAATGTTGTGCAGCACGCCCTCCTCATTCAGAGAGAAACCCTTAAACGATTTCGCTTTTTCTCCGACTCGGCACGGCTCATTGCATGCATTCATCTTGTGTTAACAATATCTTCTTTTGATACGTTTGCCGCTGGATATTCTCAAAAGGCAAAGGTCCTAAGAGTGTTCCGAAACTGGACACCAGAATGAAAAAAAAGACCGAAAGGCATAGCGCTACGTATTGTATACATTGCACACTGCAATCCATTCAAAAGAAAGAAGAAATTGTAATGAAATGAGAAGGTCTCGCTTCTGTGTGCTACAATGCCCCATAATTGTGATCCTGTCCTCTGGATTTTTTTTCATCCTACGTAACATGAAACAGAAGTTAGTCAAGAGTCAGTCTAAGACTCTAAAAAATATTATAGTCTATTGAAATGTGTATTAAGGAATGCGAATGGTATGCTAAAAAGTGAAGGAATAACTTAAGTTACATAATGGTTGGGCAGTAGCATTGTTCTAGAGATTAACACTCGCATTCCTCTCCGTATAAAATGCATTAAAAAGAATTGGACGGTCGCATTTCACATTTCACTTTTTACGGTTTTTAGGCTGGTGCTGGTGGTGGAAACGTGAGTGTGAGAAACGACAGATTGCAGAATTCCGATGTCTTGACGAGCACAAAAGGATCTGAATTTCTGTATTATTGCAACGTATCATAAATTGTTGCAGAAAAAGAAAAAAAAGTGTATGGAAGTAGAGTATAGAATGATTAAAAAAAGTTGGTTTTGATGTTGTTGCTGAGTGAGATAAGCAAAAGAGATGGATGGAAACTACTCGAGATGACTTGGCCATCTGCGGCGCCGGGCTTTGCAGCCGACGCCTGATGTGAAACCAAATGCGAAGATGGCATTCGCGAACATGCAATTCGCTCACGGAGAGGGAAAATCTTTCGACCGCCGGTTCTCGTTTACCGGCTTTTTCTCATTTTCCCAATATATACGTGAAGGGTGCAGGTGCAAAAATGATTTTTTCCATTAATAAACAGAATGCAAGCGAAATTCGACGAACACTGCCGCATGCTGTTGTGTGTGTGTACTTGCTTCCTATAAGTGTGTCTGGAAACAAATTATTGAGATGCAAATTATCGATGCAAAAAAATAGTGCGAACAATATAACATATAGATTTCATTATGGAACAGAGTGGAGTATAATGGCAAATGGTCCCACTACAAAATGATTCTTGGAAATGCTACGTAGTAAATGAGACACGATGCGATGCTTTTGGTTTAAAGATTCTAAGAAAAATTGGTTTGTCCTATTTGTAATATACAACCCGAGACAAAAATCTTGTTTGTGTGTATGTGCACCTGCAATTTCCAAACGGTCGACTCTCGCAAGATAATTTGATGTTGAAATGCGATTTATTCGCTCCGCTCCTCAAGATTACGTAAAGGTCATAACGTTCGTTAGGACTTTTCATAGTAGCGTCAAAGACATCGGGTAGATCACGAAAGACGCGGCAACATAAACAGCGTTCGCACTTTGTGCACCTGCACCTCGGAATCTCATTCTCAATAGGGATCTCTTTCTCTAATACAAAAAATGTATATATTTAGCAAATGAAGGTGAGGTTGAGTGAGTACTATTGTATGATTTTCGTCACTTGGGTTGAGTTCTGAGACTCTGGAACTGTGAGCAGCGTAACTCGAAACTTCCTTTTTTGACCGTTGAGATTTGTGCAATGTGAGAGTGGCTGGAAGTCTGGAATGCATGCATGATGTTGATGATCATCATCGGGATCGGGAGAGTCTCACCATCAGAAGCAAGAAAGAGATCTTAAGATGCTATACTGACTCTTGGACAGATGACTTTGTGAGTGATGCAGTATTGAGAAAAACGACAGGACTTACTCACTGAGGACCGTTCGTTGTTATATTGTTCATTCTTCTTGTGGTTTAGCAAAAGTTGCAAAGTACGGAGAACGTATTAATGTTTGAGAGTAGTGAGAGAAGGGTAAGGTAAAGTGTAAAAGTAAAGCTGAGAGCCCGGGAGGTAAAAGGGTTCCACCTTGGTTTGAAACAGCTCCTCCTTGTTACTCAGAGTTTCCGCCCAGCTGTGTGATCTGAGTGTGGCCAAACCTAGAGGAAGATGTGAACGCGAACGGTCGTGCCACAACCACCACCACAAGTCTCATTTCAGTCATTTCTCACTTGCTTGGGTAATCTCATACCCGGCCGATTTTCGCGTTCCTCAGTTCATCCACACACTCTCGTCTGCAAAGGTCCAGAGACTCTTCCAAAACCCCTTTTTGTCCCACAACAAACACTCCATTCCAATGTTAGAGTAAATGTCTTGTCGACGGAATTAATTTTATTGCCCTTGTATCACTGTGTTTTTGTGTTATGTGAAAGTTAAGTCTAAGGTAAACGCCACTCACCGATAAAAATTATCTCATTTACATTATTACTTTTTCCACTCGTTCTCATTCTTCAACTCACAACTTTCCCTTCTCCGGGGCAAACGGCGAAATATACGATCGGCTAAGTGAAAGCTTTCTGAAGCTCATTAAATTCGTATCAAAGTGACTAGCTATGGTTAGATTTTTATGGTTTTTCATTCTCGAAACCTTTTATCTTGGAATTATAATGACAGAAACATTGTGGGAAAAGTATTATGTTTCTTTGTATCACAATTGGTATGCTATATTTATATTCAGGTTGTTTTCTAACTGTATATGTGGTTTCCTCGTGATTATAATTGTGACATGTGCCACATTATGACTTTATGACATATCAGTCATAACATGCATGTCCTTCAGTTAAGTTTGTCTGTCTGCTGCTTTTTAGTACGTATTATTTGAATGAGACTTATGAGACACAAAATACCAAGACGCTTCAACTAAAAAAAGTATCTCTAACATTTTCCGCGTACGGTACATAGTTCATTCGTTCAGTGTCACAAATTCATTTAGTTATCGACAGATCAACTTGTAAGGACACTTTGTCGTCTTCTAATCAATCACGTTCCAACGAGTGTTCCTCATTGAATTCATTAGTTTAAAAAAACTTCTTTTATTATTGTAGTACACTCAATCGTGTGATTACGGTGTTAACTGAGTTTGTGGGAATTGGCGTTTGTTTCAAATCGTGATTATTTTCTTGAAACGAATTGGAACAGGACATGCAGAAGAATTAAGCTTAAAAGCGTGAAAGTCGTATTTTTTCTGGTGTATAGTAAATTCAAAAGTGACTCAGTCCGTTGCGTTGAGTTCATCATCATCAAAATTCTTATTCTTTTTTTTTTCTTCATTTGGTTGTTCACGTCTGAGTTTTTCATCAGAGATACATTTTCTTTAACAGTTTCTTTTCTTTTGGTGCTTTTGACTGCTTCTTCGGGTTGAAAGAGCCCTGAAAAATACAATTGACGCAACCACTCATTGGAACGTATTCAATGCGAACAGAGCGCACTTGGAGCAATTATACAATTGCCTCAAACGGAGCACTTCTTATAAACATTCCCTCGACGTAGAGAGTGGAGTTTGAGCTGCATCGTAAGAAATAGGAATAGGAATTAAAATCAAGTTACTTTTTAAAGCAGAATCTTTATCTTTACTTTTTAGCTACAAATTGTTAGTAGCTAACGAGAATGCAAAAATTACTCAGCCAGTCTTATTATACTTACTGCGCATCATGTTTCGTGTCCCTTAAGGCTATACCTTTCAAAGAAGAGTGATTCGGGTTCAGGGATAAAGAACTGTCGACTTTTTTACTGGAATAATTCAATATACTCGAATATATCAAAGCTTGGCTTGTTTAGGTAATAGGGGCGTTTTTTAAGGTTCTCGGTTTCCTTTAGTGTAATGCCATTGCAATGCGTAACACAGCGGCAAGCACGGATGTACTAAGTCAGTGCTCTTGACAATTGAATATTGTTTCCCCTAAGGCTTGCCTTTTCTTCCGTCTTCCGAGATTTCGTGACCCGACCTTTTTTGCCTACTAAAAAACCCTCTGACCGTAGCAATATTATATTATTCTAACACAAAGATTTATATTCAACAAAATCCTCTTTTCCTATTTAGCATATTGAATTTTTTTATTAAGTTTTCATCCCGTTCTTCTTTGAAACCTTAAAAAACGGAAACTTGCATCTCTTCGTGGGAAATGGGAAAGAACATTATGTTCTATTCTATTCTTGCATTTCACTTTGGGATTTAAGCATTTTTTTGTAACGTTTTTGACAAGGAATATGTTTGTCGTAATGAAAATGAAGAAAATGGTTTCACTGGAATAATTTTTTAACGGTTCGTAGTGCCTCCGGTCCTTTTTTACGATCGTCGCCGATGGACCGTGTAGATTACGCTTGTTTAGAAGACTGAGACTGATGGGTCTTTTTTTACTTTACTACAAGTTTTATGACTTTCTTGTGCAAGTTTTTAAAAACAACGTCTTTCTTGAAGGGTCCCGTGCCTTTGAGTTCTTTGACCCTCAAAAGCATGTCTTGTACAATGATATGATTTTGAAAATTGTCCCATAGAGCTCCACGCGTTTTCGTCAAGAATGGATTTTTCTGAGTTCTGTATTCTCTTATAGTGTCTTGTTTTCCAGTTTCTCGTTCTTTTAAGTGCTTCAATTCAATAATTCCAAAAGTATCTGCGGAAATGAAAACCGGGATTTTAGAAATTCCCTCAGGGCATCTCAAGTGTAATTCAATTTCGGATTCGCATTCTACAATGAAACAGTAGTTGAAAGTTAAGCTGTTGAAATATGTTCAAGTCCAGTATTTTGAATATAATACGATTCAAAATGGGAACAGAACTGAAAGTTTCCATTCAGTATGCTAAACGAGCAGTTAGCAACAACAGTCTCATCTCATTTCGTCTGAAATATTATTGTGAGCTCTGTGACATTCAGGTTGGACGGGGGAGAGACTCGGGAGATTACTTACAGAAAGGGAGTGTTTTGTACTTAACCAATGTAGTACTGGAAGCCCAAACTTTCTGCGTCTTAGGCTCTTTTGATTTAAAATTACTCTGACATTTTCGGAATACAAGGTTACTTTGCAAATAGTTAGGAGGATGAGTTTGTCGTTCACCTCGACTTGTATAGCATGTATAACTTTCGTGTACTTGCTTGTTCACACTCAGTCGTTCTCTGGTGATATGATTGGGAATGTGGTGGAAAAGTATCCTTACTACAATCTTACTAGTCACCTCGTCGTCATGTTTCAGTATCTGTGTATAATTTGGTCTTCCATTTCATGTCAGAACCCAAATTCAATTCACATTTTTAATCATTTTGTTGAAATCGCGTTGAATTGAATAGGCTATGATTTATTAATATGTTTTATTTTGAGATACAGTTGCCTTTTTGAAGGCTTTAGTGTAAAAATAGTAGCGTAAAAGAATCGGCCTTTGTTTGATAAAAAAGCTTAAGATGCAGGTGAGTTGTGGATTTTTTAAACAAATCGTGGGAATTCTGGATCCCTAGTGCCACCACATCTCTTAAAAAATACATTGCAATCTGTTAAAAATGTGGAAACCCAAAAAAGGAACTGGAACTCTTTATAGAGGGTAACTTTGTGTCTTGCGAAGGGTCGCATAAGCTAAAAACTCATATCCATGCGACTGTAGTGGGGCGTCCTTCTTCCGCGGACGGTAAGGTTGTTAATAAAACTGGGAGATTGTTGGTTCAAAGGGTCCCTTTTTGGTTCAGTCAAGAGCTGCTGTATAAAGAAGAAAGCAAGCGTAGCCTTAGCCAGCAAAAGTATCCATAGGATGATATCAAACATCAACCCTCATCTTATCCACAAGGAAGTGTTGCTCGTATACCTTAAAAAAGCAGGTGCTTAAAAAAGCCCAAGTGTTAAAAAAGAATTGAGCACCCTCTCAAAAAGCAGTTCTCATCTCGTTTTTTGAATGATGTTGGATCGATTAGAGCCCTTCTTTAAAAAAATATATTCTTGAAGGGGAATACCGTGTGAAAATTCCAAGTACGGGGGAAAGTTGCAACTTTTGTACGAATTATACATGCAGTCCTTTCCAGTTTTGTTGTCTTTTTTAGCAGTTTTTTTGAGATTCGAAGAGTGAGTGATACAAAAAAGCTGAATGAAGGGCTCTACCCAAATTGCTTGTACCTGGAAGATAAATAAATGTCTTATTGTACAGATTGCTTTGCATTATTGTGCGCAAAGAGGAAGGAAGGAAACGACGGGACTCGTAATGTGACATGAAGTGGATCGTAGTCGACAGTAATAACATTGCAATGTAGAAATGTATCATTGTTCATGCCGGTGTCCACAAAATCGGCATAGTATCCTTTCTGGACTCGGGTCGAAAAATCTCTCAGTCGTTAAAACGCAGAGAGACAAACAAGATAGCTCCAGGTTTCTATTTCCAGAACGATATTAGGCAGTGGCCAGTTTTGTATTACCCCATTTTTAGACATCTTTAAGAAATATAAGATTTTATTTTCCGCATCTTGCGTTTGTAACCACAATTTGAAGTTTTTACTCTATTCAAAGTAAATGACCCGGGAAGAACCCCTTAGCCCTTTCAATAGAAAAATCACAGTGCTTGGTGAAATCCAAGACAGAAACCCTTTGCATTCTTCTTTGAAAACGCTCGTCTTCACTTGTAAGAGATATGATACGCTGGGCATTGAAACACGTTAAAACTCCCTCAACACAAAAACCACTTCAAAGTTGAAAGCCCGGTGTGACTAAAGTAAACGCAATTGTGGAAGGAGACACAATAAAAAATCTCTCCTGCTAACACCGATTCAATCAGAGCACCTCGAATGTATTCTTCTTATCCTTTACTTTATCATCCCATCTGCTACGTCTTCCCTTGTTTCCAAACCCGAAAAGCCGCAGCGTTTTATTTCCCTCTTTGACTGTAGAAAAACGTCCGATATTTGAATTTTTCCTTTACGATGCACGTTTCTTTCTAAAAAAAACTGTGGAACGGAGACTGAGGACTCAATTTTTCATGAAGTTGAGTCACTTTTCCGTTTTTTAAAGGTGCGTCCGTCAAAGGAGTGTTGTTATATATTTTGTATTCTTCAAGTCTGGAAATGTTTGAATTGAACTGCATGTGCGATACTTGTGTGTGCCTGAAATACATTTTGAATTGAGAGTGGAAGCATCTGCACTGTTCGTAATCAGCATTTCGATACGGATGAAAAGAGAACCCTTTATTCAGAACGACCCTTTCAGTCTTCTTAGTCAAAAGGTGACCTTTGCGTGTGCGTACTTTCCTAGGTTTCCTGCCTTTATTGGGAATACGCATGCCAATACGTTTCGATTGGGTTCGTTTTTTATCCTGATCAGCCTATCGCACCGACAATGCAATGGGACAAATCCGAACAGGGTTAAAAAACGAGTTCCTTTATTTATAGTAAAAAAAGGGTCAGATCTCCAAAGGGGTAGAGTGAAGCCACACTTATATAGATTGTGGCGTAATGACGACATAGGTTTACCTCGTTCACGGCACGTACCCCTTTGAAAAGGGACACTCGCCTGAATCCAGTCATCTTTTGTGTCAGTAGCGTCTTTTCCATAAAGGCACCTTTGGTCCTTATCCTTTTCTGTGAATACTCACACGTGTAAGGCCCGTGTCCTGTATCAAACTGTCGAGGGAAATTGAAGGGATAACAAAATAATATATTTGAACATTTGAAGGGAATGTACTGATCAATATTGTTTGTGGCAGTAACGTGAAAAATTCAGAAATTCCAGCCCAACTGTTTATTAAGCTCAGTCTTACTGTGTAACTTACTGTTTTACTTTTTTATATATTTTTCATTGTTCATTCCCAAAGTTCCAGCCTTTGGGTTGGCTGAAAAATGCATATTGACCAAGGCTTGGCTTTTCTAGTTTTAGAGTTCGTTGGAGTGGTCGTGGTCGTGTCGGGCTTCACATACGGCAAAAAGTGACCACTGACCAGGAGCATTATTGACTGACAATATGCAAGTAAAGGGTGGGATTGAAACTTGAAAACAAGCACGTCAAATTCATAATTGACGGGTGTGTGTAAACCCAAACTTAAGCTACCCGGATCACGAGAACGAAATCGTTACTCGTACGTAAACTGAAACGGTGCGAAACAAAGTTTCGCAAAGCTGCGATAGCAATCAAAGAGTTTTAATCGCATGACGTCATCATTTCTAAGCATATGTCGTGTCATGTCATATGGGTTAAAAACGTAGTTGTATAATTTTTGAAGTTTGGACTCCGACGACGATCGCGATCCAATGACACAGAGTTATGGTTAATCGTTTTCTCCTGCTACCAAAATGGACGACGGCGTAAAGACAGATTAGGGTAGAGTAACACACAGATAAGGATAAGATAAGTAAAGTTATGATGTGAAGGGACAAGGTTGTAATCAAATGAGGTAATGGCGGCGTGTACATATGGTACAAAGTACGCAGATCATTTGTGGCTGACTTTGTTTGCGATGGCCGATAGCAAACGGATTGACTACTAAACGATACAATGTTAACGTTTCACGAGACAAGTACTAAAAGGTTATCCATAAAAGTTACAGTTTTTCAGTAGTCGTCATTCGTAACTTGTGTCGTTGGTTTGTAAACACAAAGTTTTCGCTCTAATTTTTGTGATCGTTTTTAAGGTAACATGAAAGGCTGGTTTAAAGTTACAGATTTTCAGTAGTCGTCATTCGTAACTTGTGTCGTTGGTTTGTAAACACAAAGTTTTCGCTCTAATTTTTGTGATCGTTTTTAAGGTAACATGAAAGGCTGGTTTGTTCTATATTTCGCACATTCATGATCCATTTTTCCGGGTTACGAGAGAATATACATAGATCACAAAACATAACAGATTGTATAATGTATACAAAATGATAATGATGGTGATTTTTATCGTGTGAGTCACATAGAAACTTCCTTTTGAGAGAGAATGAAGTAATCATGTTACGATGTAACCCTTTTTTATCGTACAGGTACGTGGAAAAGTAAAGGGTCGCATTCACCCTCTCCACTGACAAATGGGTTGGCTCGTGCTGCCCTTTTGGACCTGATGCCTATGCCTAATTATCATAATCTTCAGGATCGTCTTCATTCAACCCTTCTGCTCTCCAAAAAAATGTTTATCGTATCAAGTGCTCAAACATGAACAAAGACGCTAATATATTATTCTTCGGTGTGAAAAACATTTGTGAATGGTGTGTTTTTTGAAATGTTTTGTTGTGACAGTATCATTTTTTCAGTGCTATAAAAGTTTACTTTCAGAAAAAATTAACTTTTAACACATACCCGTAGAACCGAACTTGTGTAATGAATTTGCTCACAAGTTGGGTACGACGGGTCTACGTTGAAAAGTTATTGACTTCGTCACTTCTTCAATCAGTGTTCTATATCACAATTTCTTAATTTTTCCTTGTTTTGGCAACAGGTCAAAAACTACAGTAGTTATTTTTAGAATCCTCTTTCTTGAAACATTTTCAATAATTGTTTTGTTAGAAAATCGATTGTCACCTGTATTAATTTCCTGTATTGTTGATTGTCGCTCATTGACGCTTGACGTTGACACTCTGACTCTGGCTATTTAACACTTGACACTTTACATCTTTGGTAGTCTAGTCACCAATGTCTTTGTAAAGACCCTTATTGTACTCGTTAGTTGTTTAAAGGGAGTCAAGGGACGTAGACTTTTCTTCTCAAAGCACCACTCAACAATCTCTGATATCGTCTTTCCTTCAATTTATCAAGCTTTGTACACTTCTTCATTTCTGCTCCTCACTGTCGCGTCTGTCTGCGTTAGTTTTTTGCTTTTGCTGTTTGTTTCGCCGGAGTAATTAATCACTCCGATTCGTATCACGAGGGTCCATTTGGCGTCCCTACGAAGACTGTCTCATTGTCACATTGTCACCTCAGGCTGAGAAGTCAAGAAAATCCCACGTGGCATTTACATGGACACACGAAACAGCACTCAAAAACCTCCCTTTACGTTCTGTTTGGTAATTCAATCTCGTCTCATGACGGCGGTTTTTAATGCTGTTTGCATGTTTTTTTTAATTTAGCTTTTTAAGTGTGTTCTGCTCAGACATGATTTTTTCAGGACTCCCACAACAGTGATAATGCTCATTCATATAAATAAAATGCACACGACACCAAAATAATGTTACGTTTAATTAGTAATTTAATATTTAATATATTTAATTGATTGTACATTACAGAATGCTTCTTTCTCTTTCACTGAAATAATCTTTCTCCTCTTCATATCCCAGTGGAATAGCTTTAAGTTACAAAAAATGACTGTAGAAAGGCCTGTGCCTTAAAAAAATCATGAACGATGTCTGTGTGAGGTAGTAGGTTGTAAAGTTGAGAACTACAATGCAAAACCAGGAGAAACTCTACAACTTGCTAACTTTCTCGGAGTCGTTTCAAGCACATCTGGCCAAATAATCTCTAATACTTTACTGTATATTTAAGTGTGTATGCCTACCATCTGTCTATAAATCACTTTTAGTCATTCTCATTAATTAAGGTTTTAATTATCTTTGAAATCCTTGATTATATTATAGTCGCATTAGATCCTCTCACGCGTGAACTCGTCGGCTCTCAGTCAGTCATTCCCTCAAGTCTATAATTCTGTGTAAATGATATGGTTTAGTTAGTTCGTTGTTGTAGAAGTAGTCCAGTAGTCATCAAATTTTTATTATTACACTGTTTTTTTCTCTTCCTTATCACTCATTCTTGTTTCGTTGTCTGCTCAGGCGCCGCATCCGATTCAGTCCACTTGGCTCAAAAAAATCTAGTTTTAGTCTCTTCCCATCATCCGTCATCACTTTTCTTTTTTTTTTGCAAAATTTTGTATAGTATTTTAGATTTCGTTTTCTTTTCATATTTTAACTTTGTTTTTTATAGTTTGTTGCAATTTTATTAACGAGTGTTTTTATTAATGTGAATTAAAAGTTAATAAAAAGGTTGTTTGTTGGTTTTTTGTAGTGTAAGAAAGTGTTTTCACATGGCATATTTTGCGATTGCATTTGGTAATTAAGGCAATTTTAGTATGAGCGCTAAGTGGGCATTTCAGTAGCTACACTGCATAAATTGAAATTGACAAAAAAAATCAGTTTAGCATCTGAGGCGATCAATCGTTTTCATTTTTTATAATTAGTCTTTAGTACAATACACAAAGTGTTCGTATTCCCCTTTGGCAAATTTGTTTGTTATCCGTCCTGAAAAGGCAAGCATCCTTTTGGCACTATTGTTCAAGAGATAAGGCTGTACAGCTGAGCAGATCGAACAGCAATGATAATGAGACTTTGCATGCGTTTCAAGAAGATAAAAAAACGACATTTGAAGATGCGGAGACCAAAAAAGAAGACGAAGATGATGAACGAATGAAAAGATGCGCTTGAGCCCGGGCAAAAAGTGTTTTTGTTCATTGTACAACTATGAGAGAGACAGGCAGGAGAAGAGTCATGTCATGCCACTAACTTTACTACGGTGGTACGGTCAAGTCTAATATTGTTTGCTTACTGGGCTATACTTGAATTCACATAAGGATTGTTGCAGTATAAAGTGTATAAAAGGGATGCTGTACCTTTCCTCGTGTTGAGCTATCCGAAGAAGATGACGACTTAGAGCAATGAGCAATCCTGTACGTTTTGTCCATACAGCAACAACATTCATGTCTTGTGAACATGATCTTCTGCTGGATGATTATTATTATACTTTTTACTTCTGCAGATTAGCTCCGAGAGAAGTTTGTTTGTGTCCTCCGGCCAAACGGACACTTGCACTTGCACTTGGCCACGCTTTTGTGTCTTAATACGTATTGAAGTTGAGAAAAAGCAATTTCTGTGAGGAGCCAGTCACAGCAGAAGAGCAACCACCCAAAGTCATTCCTCAACGCTTTTCTAACGACTTGCCCACACGCTTTCAAATTTTTCACAAAGTAATAATAATTTGATTTGACCAGTGAAATCAGCAGGGTGAAAATTGAAAAAAGGATTTATATTAGTAATTTTTTCATGTAATCAAGAACAGGGAGAAGAGTTCGTTACAAAACAATGCTCAACGACTCTTTAGCTCTACTCATTTTAGGGTTGTATCTTCCATGACCGAAAAGGTCAATTTAGTATTCAACGAGGGACACTCCAAAGTGGCAGAACATGACCAATTGCACGCGTTTGGAGTCGAAACCTGAAATTCGTTTTTATATGTGGATTAATGATGAATGAGCAATTAAGTTAATGGTCAGGATACCGGTAGAGAAAAACGGAATTACATACACAGCAAGCACATGAAAAAACTCGTTCGAAGACTCGAAGAGTCCCAACAAACGTGCAACGGCGCATCACTTACAAACACTCAGGATTTCAATTTAATGGTTTGTGTTGTACTTAACATGCAACTGCAAAGACATGCATTCAAAGTGGGAATGACAATACCCAAAGTCGTACATTTTAAGATTGACAGAAAAAGTCGTGTTAAATGCGTGCTTTTGCTATTTGTACTTTGTACAATATTTTTAATGCATTTTTAAAAGCGCAGTTAAAATAAACCTTAGTACATCGTAAAGTGACATTTTTGGAGGGATGAAACCAAAAAAAAAATGAATAAGATGCACTTCTGAGCAGAAAGGGTTGTTTGATCGCACGTTGACGTTGGACGACAGCGTGTAAAACGCAGATAAAAAATCGAGCATGCATGATGCAGTCACTTTAGTTTTGGTTCCCACCAAGCAAAAGTAAAAAAACGTTACGTTGTCTACTACGTATGTCTATCGCTGTAAAAAATATTGCGAAAACCCAATCTGCAAAACTTGTCTTTCTCCATCTCAGACGGCGTCTGATCAGCAGTTTAGAATTCGCCAAGTTCATCACCACAAACTGGTCTGTGTATACCACAAACGTGAAGGAACATGTGCTCTCCGCATCTTCAACTTCATCTTCATCCCCCAACATCATGAGATGATCTAATCCAACCAGAAAAATCTCCTTTGTGCCTGCTCTTTATGCCAATTCGCAAGTCTTTCTCCAGCATCATCTCTTCAATTTTTTGTGCACAACAACAACGGTCGTCTCAAGCACGAAAAACGACCGTTATAGAAAAGTGAACATAAAGAATAACAAAATCTCGTCTTCCTTTTATTCTTTGCTTCTCTGCCTAACAATTTTTTGTTATCCCATTGTACAAAATGCATTGCTTGTCGTTTTTTTACCTCTTTCAGCCTCATCCTCAGAACGCGTCACATAATCTCTTATACTGTCTCTGTACCTAAGAAAAACACTGTTTAATCCTTGTCTTGTTGCAAAGAAGTGCATTTTTATGCAAGAGTGTGTATGGGAAAGAAAAGCAAATAATAAAGATTATCCATCTCATTATACTTATTAACTTATCATAATACAAATGCACACACGCGTAGACAGTAGACACACATAGGACAATTTTTTTCCCTTTCCTTATTACGTACATTTTTTGTACTATTTAATCTTGCCTGATGAGTCACATGAGAAACACGACTGACTGCAATAAAATTGAATAAAGGTCTTTTGGGCTTGATTACAGGTGTGTCTTTCTGCAAGATGTAAGTTATATACACTACGGTACGTTCGATCGTATCAAACTCTTAATGCAGTTGTTTCAAAAGGGTTGATTTTGTTGTTGTTGTTGTTGTTGTTCCGATTTTTCTGTAGTTGCTTAGTTCATGAGCTTCTCATCACACGACTGTCTGCACTCACACGTTAGTTTGTTTGATGATCGTGATCAGTTGATCGCAAACGCAACCTGGTACAGGCATATTATAGGTATTACTACGTCAATTCAATTCCTAGTACTATTCCCTTTCTGTTGAGTATTAGCAAAGTTGCTTTTGTTGTTTTTGATTCCGTTGCATCGGTTGTCACATCACATTAGAATAAACAAGGTGGAACATGCCGTAGTTCAGTGGGAACTTTTGGAACAGAACATCAACATTGGAACAGATGCTCAAGAAATTAGATTTTTCATTGTCATAATTTAATTAAAATGACAATAGTAAGTTTGAAAACACACAATTAAATGGGTGCCGATTTTTTGTATACTGTCGTTACATTGCTGGATCCTGGATGTTCATACTCATTCAGTTACTCAAATTGACCAACCAGTTGGTATGGTGTAGGGTAACGCGAAAACATGGAAAATGTGATACTAAGAGGGAATTGACTTGACATAATAAGAAGACAATGTGCAGGTGACGTGACATGGTCGTAGAAGGCGGTAGGAGGACAAGTGTGTCCAGTGTGGCAGCGGGAATGGGACATAACTCATGCCATTACATAGAGAAAGATGAGGCTTAATGAGCCATGCACAAGAAAGATGAGGAGTGAGCAAAGAAGAATCTGCTGCAGGAGTCTGTAGGATTGATGCTGATACATAATGAGAGACGTCGTAAACGGCATGGAACTGGTCCAGACCGGGGTTCCCTGATCTGCCTCTGGGCAATCCGAGTCAGCGTGTGTTATGCCCAACCACAGAAGGAATATCAAATCTCGAGAAGTCGAGTCGAGTCGAGTCACCCCAACAATCATTCTTTCGTCTCCATCTCTTACAAAGAGCAAAAAGAGAACAGAGAGAGGAGAGAGAGAGAGAGACTTTTCTTGCTTCATCTCTTTACATCCCATAACCCTTTTCTTCTTCTTTCCCCCTTATGAACAAAGACTTTTGTCAGATGCATTTGCATTTGTTACTCTCTTCTGTGTGCACAGCATAGAACGGTCTTTTATAAGGCATCACATCACACACACAGAATTAAAACAGAGACTCAACTTCAAACATTTATTGCTGGCTCAAGCAACAAAAACCTGTTTATACTTCGCCAAAGTTGTGCTATGTACGAATAAAGTGGACACATGCACTAGGCGGTAAGGGACCCATAGGCCAGGCATCAGAACAGAACCCTCGTGTAATTTTTTATGGACAATACCAATCTGGACAACAAGAGAAGAACGAGATGAGACGAGGGAGACGCTCCTGCAAACCACGAGCGTCCAACAATGATGAAATGTGTGTATGGACGAGGAGGTGGCTTTCACGTGCGTCTGTCACTTGGTAATTCAGACCATTTCTTAAATAATGACCTGGACTCGTGCCGACCTAGACTTTAACTTATGACCTCATATAACATTTTGGTCTTATACATTCAATTTAATTGCAATTGTAATTATTACTGTCTCACACATTACCGACGTCTCAAGAACGCATACACAATTTACACAACACAACTGAACCACGTTGTCTGGAAATTTGCAACTGAACCTTGAACTTACTTTTTCGACATAATTATAATATGCAGTAAAAATAGAGTACAACGTACAACTTTATTTCATATAACATCACGATTAGTATAGCAAAAGTAAAAATAAATGTTTCATGTCGGATTATTTGTTGTTCAGCTTGAATAAGCTTTGAACATTTCGATTTCGATGTAAACGAAACCTGGAAATCGAGATGTTAGTTTATTAGCAAACATGTAAAAAGTGAACGATTGAGCATTGAGGACTGATTCAAAGTAGCCAATCAAGGATTGCATCGTCGGAATGGAACTCTCGGACTCGGACGTTTATACATTATTGATGTCAGCTGTCACCGCATCGTTGCCGTTGATCTGATTTCCGTTCCCTGAGACCCTAACTAGTGACTTTATCTAGCTCACTGGCTGGTCTCTCAGGTCTGGACGTTGGTTCAATTCTCCAACACTGGATAACTGGCCTGGATTGCGTTGCCAAATCAAGAAAGTTGATTATACGACCGCTTTCAACAACCTCCTTTCTTTATTATGCTCCCTATGTAATAATTGTCCATAGAAGCAGCCTGGAATAAGTAATCATTGATTCTATACATCAACCATGTCTGCAACTCTTAAACAATAATTTTCTCAGTGTAGCATAAAATGATACAGTTTATATCCTGTGTAATTACATTGGTGCGTAATTGATGCCAAATGCCCTATCCTTTTATGTCAGTTTTTATTTTTTATTGCCGATAGAAAGTTAGAAATATAAGCAATTGATGTACCATGGATCTTTATTTTTATAAAATTATTATTTATATTTAATTAAATCATACATTTGCTCTAAATAAAAAACGGAAATGAAATTTAAAAAGTTGAGTTTTTTTAAGATTTTTACATTCAGGTTTGAAAACAGTCGAGGGTCCAGTCGTTCCTTCAATTTAAAGGTATTGTTGAGTGAAGAAATCTTTTGGAACCGGTGGTGGTGATGGTGCTGATGTTGTGAAGATGAACCCTTTTCAGCCACGCAAACCGGATTGTCAAAAACAATGCGCATCCAGTTTCAGCATCACGGACATTGGTCATTGCTGTTGACACAATGGGGACTTCAGCAGTACCCTTTAATAACTTTGGGATGCGATCGTTCCCACGATGACAGAAGACGGAACCGACTAAAAATAAGGTTGAAAAATGTCGTTCCGAAAAATTCAAAAATTTTAAAAACTGATATTATAGTAGCTTTCAATTGCATCATTTTTTACAAGATTTGAAATTCTCATGAGCGTTGATGATAGCACAAGGGTTATCAATGGTTTGCGGCGTACAAAGAACAAATAAAAATGGAGAGCAAGTATTTTAAAAATGAGTGGAAGGAATGTGCGTAGCTTCTGGAGAAGTGGATTGAAAAAAACGGTAACTTCCGAATGGACAAGATAATGCGGTGGATGAGAAGTGTTCATGAGACACAGGAGAATGATCTTTTGTTTTATCGTTCTTTGTATAGTTCTTTGACTTGTCAAACGATCGTTCGTTATCACAGTGTCCTGGCAGTGACAATTGACAATGTGTAAAGTCGACTCGTCTCAGGAGAGATGAAAGGTGTCGGCTTCGAACGGTAACTTACATTTATCCGGGTGCAGCTGCAAACTGGACCTGCTGTCCTGGACAACTGGACATAATATACATTTCGTATTCGTCTATGCATCCGTTCCATTAAGTGTAATGTGCAAAGTCCATTGAGAAAGGAGCCTTGAAGCTTCAAGTCTTGTCCTGAATTATTGAACTGATTGATTTTTTTTGTCTGTTTCGCGTCAAGGTACACATGCTTGTGAAGATCCATGAGAAAGAGTCTCTCTTCTGACAATGTCTGAAGGGTCCGACTGGATTCTTTTACCAGTCGCTCCTCTGGCACAAAAGAGTTCATGACATATGGTCATTGGGGAAGTGTCATGCTCTTCCTACAGTTTTTTAATTTGCTGCTTTGTGCGCACATTTGAGCACAAGCACTTTCAAAGGGTCCGCAATGTATGACAGGAACACACCCAGAAGAAATTCCAGAGCTTTGTAATCTCATGCATCGCAACTCGCAACGTATGGTAAAATCACAAGATTACACTCACGATTGCGATTGTACTATATTTGGTATTGGAAATTTGCAAAAATTCCATCAACAACATCCAACACTATACAGCATCAAGCAGTGTCGGGAAACCAGCATCATATCACTACAAACAAGAATGGGAAGCAAAATTTTGTAGTATACAATTGTGCTTCACCAATTCTGCAAATACTTTTTCATTCAAGAATTCTTTGACAAGATTAGAATTGCAAAAAGGATGAAACGTTTTGCGCTTTGTGTTCAGGCCTTGAGGCGAGCCAAATGTCGGCTTTGTGCAAATACCATTTTGCAATGTGAATGTTGAATGTGCGAACGAAGAAAGAACGATAAAATGTCACAGCTTGATCCAAAAACGCACAAGTTTTCAGCACGGAAGAAGAAACTAGGGTTGGTCTATTAAATTTAATTGGAACGCTGCGTTGTTCCTTTTTGGATCGTGTGTACTAATGTATATTATATTATATGTGTGCAATTTTATCCTTCCTTTTTGCAAACGGCAGGCGTCAAGAAAATTAAATTGATGGTTTAAAAAATTGCATTTTATAACTCATTACTACAGTTTAGCACACGATTGCGACCTGTCTATAATTTTCTTATCATTTTCGTAGCACACCTGCACAATACGTCAAAAGCGCATTTTTTAAGTCACACTCTACTCGAAAATTGGTACAAAACGACAACCCAGGGTCGTAAACAATAAACTGTTAAAATTTTTCCCATCATATTAAATGCTACAACTTGATTTGCATTTCTTGTTGTTTTTACCACATGCTTAGCACTAAACTAAACGGTAACTTTTTCTTGATACCAGCATTAACAATAACATTTCATTGTTCAGGTCCCTGGGTCTCAAACAGTGTCGCTGTGTGTGACTACATCGTAAAATTAATACAGAGTAATTAAAACGTTCCAATCCATCTGACAAAGTGACGAACAACAGATGCTGATCGGATTCAAAAAGTCTGCTACAATTTCTCATCCAAAATTTACGATCTTTCTTTCTTTAACAATGACAGCACGACGTATTCAATTAGGATTGAATTTCATTGTACACTTCCAAAGAAGAAAAAAGTAGCTTAAAAGTTGATTTTTATGCAAGTTTTCCTTTAGGTTTTCTGACAAATCGATCATTTCTACTTTCAGTCGGCACGGCACCATATAACAGAGAAGACCTTTCAAAGTCTAAAAAAGCCTATCGATTTGAGCAGAAGGGTTGGGATTGTACATTGTACTCGTTGTACACGTAAAAACCTTTGCTTTGGAGTTTGGACTTTGATATGTCAAAATGCGGGCTGAATGATTGCATAATGCGTAACTAGACTATGTACTATGACTATGACTAATATAAACATTACGTCATACGTCTCTTCAAAGTTTATAGTCACTGTCTAAGTTTACGTCTACAGTCTAGACAGACAATTTTATTTTTTATGTTAGTGTAGTGGAGTCATTATTTGCACTCAACGTTTCACATTCATATCTAACCTCGTTTGCTTCGCTGTTCTTTGTTATGTTAATTGTCAAAGAATGATATTTATGTGGATTACGTACTTGTGTAAATTGACAATACAAAATGAGCATGATGTTTTTGATTTTAGGTATTCGCATTTTTCGCATTTCGCATCACTATCAGAATTCAGAAACCTTCCGGATTTGCTGCTTAATGCTTACTCCGCACTTTCGCACATTTTCCACTCACTCACCGAAAGAATGAGATTAAAAGATGAGATCACGAAATAACAGAACCTTTTTAGTCTTATAAATAACAAACTAATTACCGCATTTAGATACTATTCTAAAAGGATTTATAATTCAGCATGCAATTAAACGTCTAAAACTTATTCGAAGTTGATTATGATGTTCAACGAAATGATAAACGAACCTCGACCTCGTAGGTGTATTGACCTATGACCTCAATAGGTTCTCAAATGACGCTGATGCTGAACTGGTGACTGCTAAGAAATGAAGCGGAGATATAATTACCAGTTTTATGATGTTGTCAACCCCAATGTTCTCTCAGCGGCTTCTTTCTCTTTGATTCTTCGTATTATTGGATTGCGTAACATGAATTCCAGCAGGTAAGCATTCAGAACATTACTTGATGTTATAAGAACAAAGAAAACCCACCCAGGACACAAGTTCATTTCATGTTTTTTGCGTTGTACAGTTGTACCGTTGTACGTCAGTCCCCTTTTTAAAAAGCATGAACACAAGATTTTCCTATTCCTACACGAGAGTATGTATAGTTCGTTGTTTCGTTCATTGCGTCAATTTCATCATCATGATGGCAACACATGAAATGAGTCATGATCGCAATTGAAAAGAGGTACTTTCAGCTTTCATCATTTCGTCATAGGTCCCTTTTCGCAGACAAAAGTGACTGGGAACATGGAACATTTAATTCATGATGTAATGTACAAGTACAGAAAGCTCTTCTGAAGTTGCGTAATAATTAAAATCCGATTTTATACAAGTAAAAAAGTTCTTGAAGACAGCACTGAAACAGCATCATAGAACAACGCAACAGCGTTAAACAATAGCTGTGTGCATATTATACCTTGGAAAAACGTATTCGTGCAAGTGTGTGTGTGCTTGACTTTATTTGCATAATGCGTGATTGCGGAGCGGAGGCAAAACGCAATCAAATTTTGCCAAAAGCAGTTCATAAAGCAAAACGATTAAAAAACAAGTTGGATTGAGAAGCTAAGGTGTTAAAGTTAGAATTTCAACGGCCAAAATGAGCAACTGCACAAGACGAAAGAATTCTTTATGCATAACCGTCCTGAAGATAATATGACATAATCACAGAGCACGCCGAGACTCGTTTGCATCTTTGATCCCTCCTTTTCTGTAGCCTGAAGAAGACGAAGATACTACCACTAACCACTATCTATACGTTTTGTAGTTCTTTCTCAGTTTACCGGCTGCACATTCCAGGATGAAAAGGACCGAGTTACCCCATCCATCCAGTCAACGCTCCTACTCATTTAAAACAGGTCTGACTCGAGGCTGCCGCCTATTTTCGTCATACACACGATTATTACTCAATGACCACTTCTCTGTGGGTTCTTTTCATCTTGTCTCAATACATCACCAACACAAAAACTGCGCTTTCAAACCGATTTGGTATCCGCCTATTTTCGTCATACACACGATTATTACTCAATGACCACTTCTCTGTGGGTTCTTTTCATCTTGTCTCAATACATCACCAACACAAAAACTGCGCTTTCAAACCGATTTGGCAATCAAAACGGTCAAAAAATGGTGCATTCGAAACTAGGGACGGAGATTAAGTTAAGGTCTTGTCATCCTTTTTAATTATTGCTATTCATTTTGTACAAAGTTACGTAATCACAAGAGCAGAGCAGATTGCAGTGCTCCTGCTTATGTAACTTGTAGTAGTGTAATGGGGAAAGGTAAGAAGAATGGGATATAGAAGGAACGCTCGAACGCTATAGGCTATAGGTACATGGCGGAAATACCCGGGTAGTTGAGAGCAAGCTGATCTGCATGCATGGACGGACGGATGATTGCACACACATGCATTTACTTTTCATGTAGTTCATGGATGCATCACATACGCAGTACGAGTACTTCACTTACTACAAATGTTCATTACTTGTCCTCTCACGTCGTCAGTGTATGAGTTCAAACTGCCCGAACGTACATCTCCATCCGAAATTCTCATTGTAGTCTTTTTGGAAAAAGTCATCTTACAACCAGTTCATACCATTGATCAAAAATTGTGATTTTTTTGCCGTTATTTGTACAAATTAAAGACTTTTAATATTGTACTAATGCATTTAGTAAAGTGACAGTTCAGTAACAACGATCATTATTGTGATTTGTGACAATTCGATCTCCTTATTGCGTCTCAGGTATCTTATCAACGGGCCGCCTTTGTCACTTTTTTCGCGTCGGGTGTCGAGTTCTCGTGTGACGTGACGTTGAGCCGAGCTGTCTAGCTAACTCGGAATGTTTGTTGTGTCTGCAATTCCTTGCGTGAAAGTGACACTATCAACATTTTTTCTCAAGACTCTGCTCACCAAGCTCTGCTCCCTGCTCCTGCCCAGGAATGAGCTGCTCAATAAGCTCAAAAATGTGTGACGTATACAAAATTAAGTACTTTTAGTGTTTGTATACATTCAAACATTTCCCGTCTGCATCGCATCTCCTTCGTTTCATTTCATCTGCAGTTTCATTTCATCCTACACCATTTATTATATTTTACCCATTCATTCGTACTATAACCTAAACAAACTACTCAAAATTCTCAATGACATTTATCTCATCCTAATCACAAATCACTTGCAGACTCCGTGATTCTCAAAGTCTATCTTACATATGCGTACGTGCTCACGGTAAAAAATCGTGTGTTTGAATGAATAATATGTTAATAGCTTATAGTACAGTAATAACTAATTCAAAAAAATGAAGACACCCAAGGTTTTCACCGAGCGTGTGCAATTTACAATGTCAACGCTTCATTTCTGAGGTCAAACAGGAAACAAGAGATTTATATTCAGTTCAATAAGTACAATTAATAAATCATACTTTTCCGTGATACAAAATGTAGTATATATTCAACATTGGAACGGTATCATTCAAGTCAAAATGTAGATAAAACTGATCGTCTCGTCGCAGAAGCAAGGTCCCAAACCTCGCGAAAAGATCCAACAGATTAGAATGCAGGGAATGTGAAAGGCTTTTAGCTTACCATGAGGCTATACGAATAAACTAAAGGCATGTAATAAAAATTCATCCTCCAGACTGCAGACTAAACGACTAGACTACTACAGACACTATTAAAACAGCATAAGACATTATACCGTTAAGTTTTTCCCAAAATGGATATAGAAAATCAGCCTTCCATAATCCTACAAAGTGTGCCTTTACGTTTACACGAACAGAAAAGGGGAGAGAATTCGTCGGAACCATTTTGAATTCATCCAGAGAGAACACCCGGGTGCTTTCCAGGACGCAAACGCGACTATAGATTTTTCTTTTCCCATGGAAGTGATATTCAGATTTCAGACTTTCAATTCATTAGCCGTAAAACGAAAACATTGAACAAGTATCCAATCTTAACAACTCCAGTTTCATTCACTGACATCAATTACTATACTTTTTCAAAAATGGCGTTGAATTTTTAAAATGTAGTACATGTAGAAAACGAAATAATTGCAGTTGTAATTGGGAACTGAGAGTGAAAACGTATAAAGTAGACTTGGTTCATTAATGTCACTTGAAGCTCATGACTAAAAGACTAATGGGTTTAAAAAGTAACTAATTAAAGGCAGAGCATGTCCAGCAAAGCAGCTGCGTGCTCATTTTCCGGGCAATTACTTCCCTAATTTTTGCACAATAAATATGTTCAAGTCTTTTTGCCATGCAAAGTAGACTCACACTTTTGTTTTTACTGATACTGTAATCACACTTTTGCGTTCCCACGCTGTGCAATAGTGGTCAAGTTTGTAGTAATTTTTTAGTCTTCTGGAAATCACGCTGGTTAATTGCTAACTTTCGTCGTGTGCATGTGCTCTCATTAAGGGACGGTGAGATTTTTTACATTTCAAAATGTATAGTGGTTTTTTGTGCATAAGGCTTTCACTTTGAAAAGCCTATAAGATCAGCTTACAAAAGAGACACAGGCGCACAGCCATACAGATACAGCTCTACTTTAACACGACGACAGTTGTGACTATAGATTACGCAAACCGTGGTGTTTATGTATAGTATAATATAGGATTAAGAGGCTATCACATTCGCTTTGAAACAACAAGTGCAAGCCTGTCACGTCTGTGGAAAGTTCCCTCGATGAGAGTTTTTTGAGTCCCTTAGGATAAAAAAATGTTGTTGAGTCATCTCATCAAAGGAGAAAAGGAATAGGAAAAGTAACATTTGGCATTTAGTCGTTTTTTGTTTTGAACATCTGAACTCTGAAGGAAAATTAACTGGTTTGACTTTCTAGTCTTTTCGAGTAATAGCATTGAGAAGGGAGAAAAATACAGAATTTGAGTATTTTGAAGGTAGCATTGAAGAGTGGTTCCAGAAATCTTATAAAAATGATTAGATTGTCCTCATTTTTATGAGTGAGGGGACGGAGGACGGACACATAAAAGGTTCCAACAATGAGAAAAGGGATCCACTTTTACCCAACATGTAAACTCGTTTCAAGGTGGATAAGTCCACGAAGATTGGCTGCTTTGTATTGTCAGGGGCTGGGATTCAAGGGACCACGGTTACAATTACTCGTCACTCAAGGACCTCCTTCTCCATGTATTCAATTCCTCTCTTCAAGTTTTATTCATTCACTGGAATCTTTGCTCTTTTATTGGAATCTCCTTTCCAGGCACGAGGGGAATTTGTATGAATCATCACTAAAACATGTTCCATTGCATGAGAAAAATTAATATTTTAGTGCCATTTTTATGTTGACTTTCATTTTCGTTGTCAAAAGTCAACTTGTTCAACATCTGTCGTGATTTTCATTGTAATCTGCCTGTACTGTAGTTACAGTTTACAATCAACGCAATGGCTAGTCTAGTGAAGAAGACTTTGTGAGAAATCTTAGTTTTGGAAATGTTTTGCAAATTCAATTCATCAAGATATGAACGATTGGGTGAACGGAGTATCAATGTTCAACTTCAGGAACAATATTAAACAATTAATCAATTAAAGTACCTATTTAAGACTGAGTGCTGTATGAATTTCTAGTCACGACCAGGCCAAGGATGACAAAATAACTATAGACTGAATGAATTAATAAAAATATTTTTTTCCATAAAGTTTTGCGTTTGTGTGGTTCAATTAAAGCATCATACAAATGGGCGAAATAGGACTATGACTATTGAGAAATTGAGATGCAGCATGCAGAGTTAAGGCAAGGCGTTTGTATCCGGACTAAAACACTTTAAAGCTTATCAAAATCACATCACAACTTCGTTATTGTAAAAATCGCAAATTAAATTACAATGTTAAATACATATAAAATCATAAAATGGCTATATTGAAATTCAGGAGATTCAGATTTTTCGGATTCAGGATTTCAGAAGCAACCCCTCAAGTATACAAACAGATCTGAACTTTTTAACATCGGTCAGAAAGAGGAAATCTGTGTTGAATGGGAAACTTTTGTCAATGAATTATTGCGGTGACCACACATGTCAAAATGTGGGATGATTATTGAAACCGCAAAACCCAGATATTTTGAGGAACTTGAGATTGGGATTGGGAGCCATAAAAGCATCAAGTTGAATATATTCTAGGTGAATATATAGTACTAGATTAGTAGTTAGTAGTTTTGAAGTTTCATCACCGCCACCGCATCGGTCATAAAGTCACAATTCATAATCATAAATCGCCAGCAGAAACGCCATACTGAAACTTTATCGAATCAATTAAAAGAAACTTCAAATTCACACATTAATAATTCTATAGAAAGACGAACGACTTTCACATTTCACCCTCAGAAAACCGAATTTCTTGTACACATTATCACATTATTGCGATAATAGGCCAATGAGAATGGCTGTTCCCTGATTACGTTAGTTAGCAAATCAATCCAAAGCAGACTAGGTATTAAACAACATAAAACAATGGACTTTATTGGTGTCGGTATTATAATAATAAATAATTGTAACCGATGCAATAAGAATTTGTGGAAAATGGCACTGGAAAGCACTGGAAGTGGAACGACTGGAAGGATGCTAATCAGTCATAATAATAATAATAAGCAAGAAAATAAGAAGTGTTCCGCAATCCGCAATAATTGTCCGATTTGCGGCATATAAAGAAGCTCCTGTTCAAAATCATTCGTGCAAGAGTGGAACTGGAACTGGCACCTTTATTGGACATAGTACGATTTGTACGATAGTACATTCTTGGACACACTCAGTTACGAAACGAAGATGCCTACACGCTTAGAGCAAGCTAGCTGATTTGAACTCGGAAATTTTGTTCTTATTTAACAATCTTTCCGAAAATACACAAACGGAGCTTAAACCATCAGCATTCTGGACTTCGAAAGTTCGAACGTCGAGTTACTGTTCTATTATACAGACTATGCTTGATGCAGCTTAATAGCATTTCTCTTAATTATATGTATCATACGATCATACCATTGTATAGCAAAGGGAAATCAACCCTCGAACCAAAATTATTAGTTCGATAGTGAAGGAGACATTTTGCCTCAGATCAGATGAAATGAAATTATGAAATGCTCGACCCTTTCATGCAGAATCGATGGGACTTACAGCTTCCACGTTCTACCACACACATCTCAGTCAGTTTTCGGGGCGTGTCAGTCTGTCTTTTAGTAAAAAAAAATTCTCATTTTTCTGTCTACTGCTACAGAGACGGCGTGCTTCGTTTTCCTAGTTGACTGTCGTTGTCGCCCTTATTTGCACACATTCTGATTCTGAGGGCAAAGAGAGAGAAGAGAGAGAAATCCTCCCTGAAAATCCCCACACATGAGCTCATTTTCATTATGTCTGCATGAATTGGCTGGATGAAACTCCAGAGGAGTTCCAAAAACTAAATGGATGCTGTGTGAGCTTTGAATTACTCCCTTGGTCCGTATTATTCACGAATAAAACCATTTGTGAAGTCAGAATCATGCACTTTGTTTGTACACTTTCTATTCTACGAAATATTATGGTATAAACGTACTCTCAAACTCAAAGCCACCTTCTTGTGTTCAATGAATGAACACAACAAGTCGAGATGCAGAATCGATTTCTCTTTCACTTTCCAGATCAATGTTTATTTGCATGCAGGTACATTAGCTATATTAAAATGCTAGCTGTAGTTGGATTAGCTTGTAATTCGTGTTTAAGTAAACAACGAAACGTTGTAAATGAATCGACACATTAATAAAATAAGGTATGATTATCGTTCATTCTTTTGGTGGACGAACATTTGCTTACCAATTTACTGCATTCCACAATGAGGTATTATAGCTTAAATAAATTACGATATAAAATTTTAGAAATTACAATTTCGAGAACACATAACATTAAAATGCATATTTTAGAACATGCTATCCGCATCTCAAAAGAATCCACACACTGCCATGACGTTTAACGGTCATTTCTGCAGTACGTTTCATAAAAGATGTGGCATCACATATTATAGAATTATTGCACAAGCTGTGAGGACATATTTTGGTAATATCCAATATGACTCGATGGAAGCATAATTTAATAGGCAAGATGATTTCTTCGTTTCGCTTTGAATTCTAGCGATGACGATGTCGTTCATCTTGCAACTTTAACCTCATCCTCCTCCACCGCCAGGACGACGAAAGCAAACCCGGCCGCTACTACCAAGATCTCCCATCAGCGGATTGTATTCTTAGAAGAATCATGAAAACATGTGAATGACAAAGGTTGCTTTGATGTCTTAAACAAAAGATTTTTTCTTAGTTTACCCATAAATCCTCACCTGGTTTGAAAGGCTTCTTGGAAGATTCGCCAAGCATCTGCCCACCTTTGGCATCAAGCTGCTCCAACTCGGCCAAACGAGCTTTCCGCTTTTCCTCGTCTTTCTACGAACCAACATCCGGAAATGCAACTTGCACATATTGCAAACCAGGGCAAACCAGTAACAACAAATATGGTGACATCATCGTAATTTGTGCTTAAATTCGCAACGACGTTCAACAACCAACGGAAGGGTTACGTTTCGGTCGTTGTTGCAACGAACTAGCCTTTGTTTACCTGTTTCTTTTTTTCTGCAGCAACTGCAGCGTCTTCACTGTACTTTTCTTGTAGTCGTTGCACCGCTTTCAACCTGGCCTCCTCTTTGTTCTGCCAGTCAGCAAGATCTGCGAAAAAAATTATTTGCAAATACAAAACCTAGTAGTATTACATCTGCACTGCATCAATGCATGCGAAAGTTTCAATGCATTTTCCGTGCACATGTCACATAATAATTATGCACATCATAACATGCTCATGTTCCTCATTTTTTCGAATTTCATGTTTTTGAATGCAAATTGCATCATACCTGTAGGGGACTGTCCATCGCTCACATTACCCGTTGCAGTATTATTATACAGTGATCCGCATACTGTCAAATTGGTACCGAAACGCTTCCAAATGTAGTAACCGACAACTGCCGCTCCAATAACATACCAGCCATTTGATGCTATCAAGTAATGTGCTACAAATTGTATTTTACAATCAAAATATCAAAATTCTTCATTTTAGTATAGTTTTTAAATACAAAAATACATTCATATATTTTTGTAATGGACTAATTCGAAATGGAAAGTCAAAGTCACTCAAAAAAGGCTCTTACTTTGCATAAAAAAGTTTTCAACTTTGGTAATAAAGCTCAATTCCTCGACATCAGGTTCAGCTAGTATTTCTTCGGTAGGAATGTCTCCCATTTTCAGTCTGCAATTGTAATGTAAAAGTGTAATAAAAATGAATTAATAATGATCTCAAAAATCTCAATCTAGTGTCAATGTCACATCTCACTCAGTCAGACTAAACTGAAACTTAATAACATTTAGACGCAGAACCAACTACACCCATTTTACTGTACAAACATTACAATCGTTAGCAACATTATACACGAAACATTAACATTATTTGACGACGAATTTGCGAGCAAACATTGACACACAACTAATGTGAAACTTACTCTGGATGGTGAGTGGAGACTGTTAACTTGAATTTCTGTTATTTCGAATTTCGACGTCCACAAAAGTTTTACCGATTACCTAACTTTAAAAGCTTACTTACAGAAGAATTTATTGAAGGTTGAAGTTGAGCTATTGTTAAACTATTTTTTAAAATCCGACTTCATATTAAGAAGAATAAATTAATTAGTTTGATTAATGA
>JABASF010000060.1:0-84705 GCA_019776145.1 Harlomillsia oculata | reverse complement strand
ATTTAGTACCTCACAACAACGTGACAATGATGCTAAACTAACATTCGCCAATTCATGTTCTGTGTACTGTAGTAGTCAGCAGTAATTTCAGCAGCCAACGTCAAGACTTTGGGAGGTCAACAGACCTTTCGGCTATTTGACTTTTTAAGTGTTAATTGCATAGTATTGTGAAATGTCTTTGACATATAGGATTTTAAATTTATGCGTCTTCTTCAGAGGGTGTGTTCCGGTTACCACACACGCGTGTGCTGTTGAGGAAGGAACGAACGCATCTTCAATAATAGTTCGCATCTCTTTAAAACCTTTTCTTTGTCATGCAGATGTTGAGCTTGACTTCTTCGCATTACTTCCAAGTGTGCAAAAAGAGAAACGCATTAGTCATTCATGACGACCCAATCTTTTCCAACGGTGAAGACGTCGTATCGCAACTACTCCCATCGATTGTGATCCGGGAGAAAATTATCCTCCTCGAATTTGATTAGTCATCAATGCTTAATTTTTTGACAGCGGTACTTAAATACACATTTTTATGAGCTGTTAAAGATTCCTGTCAACTTGCGCCGCGTAGTAAAATTCCGTACGTGTCGTTAATAACACAGAATAAAATTTATTACCATAATTTTCTCTCTGGACTGTATCAACCTTCATTTCGACGAACGTTACAAACAGTTTGGACATGTCCGCTTTTACCAGGAAGAATTTTCTAGTGAGACTTTATACACTATAAACTTAAGATCGGTTGTTGCATGTGGTTTTGAACCGCACGAATGGATTGCGTACATTTTGGAAACATGAAGATGAGAATGCAGTAAATAGTTTAAGGAATGAAATAAGACGTGATCTCTAATGAGAGCTGGACATGACAAATGGATGTCCACATCTGTCATGAGTCATGACAGATGCGGACAATACTCCTTGACCACCGACGTCGTTCTACTCTTCTCGGAAGTGGACAACTTAGTTTTATACACTTCCGGTTGACAACTTCTTCTCTTTCTTATTCTTCACTTCTATTCTCAAGCGACAACGTATTGTATTATTAATAAATCCAACACAATTCAAAAAGTATGCAATCCTAGTGTACATAACATAATATCGCTTACAATCTTACAATGCTGTACTCACTTGAACACTATAAGAACCTTTCAATCTCTTTTTCACGTTGTTTATTGTTTGTACGCATTTGTAGCATGAATTAGGATTTCTGATATCAATATGAGCGTATTAATTTTCGAAAAATGCTTTATGGCACGTGCGGAAACATTTTGTACCACTGCCTTCTGCTATGGCACAGTAGTAATTCCCACTCAAAATAGAAGAAGCAACACAGTTACTAAACTTTTGAGCTGGGATATTCAGACTTTGACATTCTTGTCACATTTTCAGATGAGGTTTTGAAGTACTGTTACAGACCGGGATGACCCAAGACTCAAGACCAAGTTTCCAACCGTCAAACTGTCAACAGGAAGCTAAAGGACATATTAGGGAAGGAGACCAGACGAGGAATATTATCATTCTAAACAGAACGCAAGCAAGCATTGAGATCAGATCAGACATAATAGCATTATTTTGATCCCTACAATTTTCACGACGAAGTGGTTTAGTATGTAAGTAATGCATTTATACTTTTATTTTATGCGTAACTCGCATTAGATGAGCTATAGGAAACCTGCATTTAGTGAAAAAGACGCCAGACACATCCTCAGACGTAAACAGTATTTTTTTGGTGAGTGTGTCGTCTTGTTCATTGCATTGAGAAGAGGAATCAACCAAGTGTGACAAGTGGTACTCCCTCGCGGGTTCACAAACGCTTTGAATGGTAATGTCACAAGTTCACCCGGCCACGGTTGTCGCTCAGAACAGAACAGTACACACAAGAACACACATGAGAGGAATTGATTTGACGATGAAATTCATCCAATTATTATCATTAGGAAATGTAGAGTAGTAGTAAATATAGGTTAGGTTTAGTTAGGTACAGTTCAGCGTAAAAAGAATTCAAATGCGCTTTTACATTAAATTGCAAGTTACACTAAAGGTTGAGGAGCGCTTCGGCCATACTCAAGGTTTATGAGATGAGTGTGTGACGACCAGTCCGCCCGCCCTCGCCAAAGATAACCCTTCATTACAACCTATCAACCTAGACACATGGTTATCATTTCATCCTTGTACAATAACAATGTTGGCAATATATCAGCACAACAACTTCAACGTTACTTGCTAAAAACTTGTTCAAATGCAAAACTGAAATGTTGTGTTGTGCTCTTTGCTCCGTTTTACATGCATCAATGACACTTTAAAACGCCACTGCACCAGTGCAAAGAAGTCATGGTGTATAAGGATAAAGCTTGGAGTTTTGCTGTAATTTTGCAATAAATAGTACTTGCTACAGCTACTTTTCTGTTGCACTGTGTCAGTCAGTGCTCACTGCTCACAAAGGACATTTATAATTTAACACGCTTTTCTAAAGATACTGCTACTTTACTTATAACAACACAGTATACGCTACAAATGTTATAAAATTTGAGACATGAGCAAAACGATGTTATAGTCAGTGAGCACGAAAACCCACCACGTGTTGTCTTTTACAAAATAAGAATATAGTTGTCGGCTCTATTTTTCTGTTTTAATAGGTGTGATGATGACAACAAACAACAATCACAAGAAACCCGCCGCTGCCGTCGTTGTTGCGAGTGGCAAGCGGAAAGCAAGCAAATGATTACAGCACACATTAACTTTTAATTGCATCGTATTTTTACCATTATTTCTTTTCTATTGTTGTGTACTTACAAACGACCAAATGGGGCATTGGGCCGACTGGAAGTCAACTTTAGTGTACTATAGACTATAAGCTACTTGTATTTAATGTGAAGTGGGCGTTGTTGATGACTGATTTAAAATACTTATATTCATCCTGTCGCTCACTTTAATTCAGTTTCTCATTTCTTTCTCTCTTTCGTTTTATGAGCACTCTAATATTTTTTGTGAGTGTATTCCGGTGAGGTGAGAATAATGGCTGAAAAGAGGCGAACGGTCATTACTTGTTCATTGCTTCATTGGTTCAATGAGCAAACCTCGCGAGTCTTCAAGTCTTTGTCTCTCCTCCTACGTTTAATACTCAGAGTGCTAATTTATCGTAGGTAAATGACATTTAATTACCGACACATCCGTTATCCGCACAACAAACGCAGTTCAAAAAAAATTGGCGTGTCATCCCTTTCTTCGACATGCGTACAGTCACAATTATTGTTATATGACCTATTCATATTTGAAAGCGTCATTAATTCCTTCAAGAGAATGAGCCATAAAAATTATTGGAGTCGTATAAATTTTTCCTTGTCAACTTGCAGCTTCTTCTAAATCTTTTCTTTTTTTCTGTGCTCAATTCCTTTACATATATATAACAAGCTTCGTCTTTTAATAATCAAAAGTGCATTATGCTTAATGGTACAATGATTTCGTGCCGGATAGTCATCGTAACAAATATAACAAGGATGTTGAATGCACTTGCACTGCAGTGTAACAAATGATTAACTTTTTTTCAAAGCATTAAACAAATGTTTTTTTTTAAATACGACAAAAACTGTAAGATTCACACGTACTAATCTACGATTTACAAAAAAATCATGCAAAAGACGAAGTAGCCCAGAATCCAAGCTTGCCTTCATTGCCTTGTTGAGCTTGTTAAATACCGGCTTGCACTGTCCACTTGCCCATGACTGAGAGAATTGAGTGAGAAAACAGAGCAGAAGACACGGTGACCTCGAACTTTAAAGTTGAGACTACGAGTTTCGAGTTTAACTGAATTAAAGCACTTTTGAATCCTTTTGAATGAGTACTCAACCCACATAACCTCAAAATTTTGTTAAAATGATCCACGAGGTACACAACATCTCACGTTGACAATTGGCATTGTATCATATTACATTCTATTAATATTGTTTGATCATAATTTGTGTTCATATCGTCGTGAATTTGATTGATCTCATCAATCATCAAATCATATTTCATTAACCATTTAACTAATATACCTCGAGCCTTTCTCCTCGAACGTTGTAAACTAACAATGCGACACTTTGCACACTCAGATAATAAACTCGTTCTGTGCCAAAACCAATTAATTGTATCATTTTGCACCTTACAGATTACAAATGAAGAAAAGATAAATTTTAGTAAATATAGTTTTATTTGTATCTTGAGTAAAGGCGAAGCAATGACCTTTAGACATTTGAAAGATGTTATCGAATTGATAATAAAACCTTTTGTACGAAATTGATTTCCCACAAAAGATTTTGACGATTAAGGCTCTACTCTAATCCCAGTTGTAAATAAAAACTGAGCAATGCGTAAACAAACTCATTTTTACGCTATGAGTGTGTACACAAGTACACAACGCAATAGACGCCGTGTTCTTGTATATTTGAAAATATAGTACAAAGTACGCTGAAAATTCATTGCTCACTTTGAACCATTTTTTAAAGTAAAGAGCAACCAAGCGAAACAACATTGGCAAAGAGGCCACACAATATAGAAAGAACAGAGTAAACTTCATTATTCTCCTAATGTTATTTTTGTACACACAGACCTTAGTTTATTTACTTTCAATACAGTCTCTTGTTGATATAAGTTTATGAAAAATTAACAATATTGTGTGAATTTATTATTAGGAAACTATTAAACAGTTTTAAAAAAGTGGGGTTTGAAGCTGATGGTGAAAACGCAAGCTTCTTTTATATTTCATTAGATTACAAACTCACACAACATTGCGTATTATTATTATGATACACATTGATTAACTAACATCAAATACAACAAATGAAGTCGTGTAATCTGACGCGTAGAGAAATTTAATTAAGCCACAATATAAAAATCAACAACTGAATTCAATGAGAGCCTCCTTTTCAATTAGTGGTTAAATTACAATTACAGTTGTAATAAAATTGTCAAATAATCTAAGGATTTCCCACTACGTAATTAAGTGTCAATTAAACGATGTCCGTGTGCCGACGAAAAGGCAGAGCCGTTGCCGTCGCCGCTTTGATTGAAAGAACAGTTACGGTTAATTGTTATTAGTTACTAGTTGGAATGAGCGGTCGTTCCTGTACGGCAGCAAAAGCTGGTGGTTAAGATAATTAATTACGTGAATTTATACTGCACATAGAATCTTTCAAACTGGTCATGGTGTCACTCCTTCCAACTCAGTGGACCAATGACTGACCTTTTTCAATTTACAATAACTAAGCACCTGCAGCACAAGTTTATAATTGTGTTTCTGCAGCGTGCAACAACAAAACCCAGTAAGTAATTCAGATGAATGGGCTGTGCACACGTTATTAGTGTTAAATACTTATGTGACCATAACATTCACATGGTGTGATGGTCAGCAAAGTCAGCGTAGTCATCAAAGTCAGTGGAGGATTATCAACTATCAACATAGACATTTATTAACATCAGCTCATTTATTTGAATGGGCGAATGTCATGCCTTGGTTCCTTTCTACAGGATTGTTTTTTTGAATACAAGTCAAAAATTAGATAGCTGCTGTTGCCGACGTAAAAGCATTCGCGTAATTTTTCTGCTCGATGAATTGAAAGGATGTAAGGTAATTCGTCGTGTCGTATGCAAAAAAAAGTGACGAAGGCGGACGTAACAAACAACATGTGGTGGCGTATTTAGTTTTGTTTGAATGAAAATTTTTGGTAAAGACCATGACATGATGAAGAAGGGACAGGTGAGGAGTGAGGATGAGAAACTGAAACGAATGCTCAGATTGAATGACCACATTTGACACGTAGGAAGGAAGTTGAAGGCTGTTTCACTGATCAATGGTGAATTTGAATGTATCCAATGTGTTTCATTTTGTGCAAGGATGTTCATTGTGTGATTGAAGTGATGATGTTGTGAAAGGGAATTAATGTAAAGTGGAGAAAGACATGCAGACGCTCTGCACCTGACATGAGAGTGCAGTGGGCAGTAGTCTTCAACTTTTTTGAACAAAGCGATAGGATAAGTAAAGTAGTCAGTTTCTCGTTTCTCCACAACAGCACAACAACACACATCATTCAAGAAAGCATCCTCTTGATTGGAAGTAAAAAGGTTTTTATTTCGCCATGCCAAGAAGTGATACAACTGAAGAATAAGAATGAAAAGTATCAAAGTGTGTGTAGACTACTGTGCACTCGTCTTCTCCTCGTATGCATTCTCACGTTGGAATTCTAATAGTATCATTACAAACAGAAACAAAGCCAAGTGATTTACAGCGTGAAATGCTGCCGGAAATTCACACGGACAAAGTCTCCTCCAGTGTCTGTGTATGTCTCTCGTGTACCTTTCACTCTTCAAATAGAGTAGTACAACAATGACCTATTGTTGCCTCACGGTCCATTTCCCCAATTAGACTCACAAAGACTCACAGTTTCCAATATACAGTAGTAAACTCCACCTCACTCCTATTTTCAGGTTGAATTCGTAATATGCTAACGACAACGGAGTAAGGCGCCTACATTCACCACGCGATTAGGATAATGCACAAAATCCATGTTTCATCCTGTACAATCAATTTCTCTGTGTTTTGTGACAAAACGCTGTACGAATGAAGTATGACTTGGATCCTTGTGTTCGTCACACGATTCAGTGCGTAAATGCTTGTTCCTTTGGTCCTTTTAAGAGCATTATTAAAATTCGCCTTTGCAAGCTGCTCCACTCGGACCTGAATTTTGTAGAGCACAATCACAGCAACAAGTGATTATAAATGCAATTTATCAAAAAAAGTGTAAATTCAACTGTTCGCTCCATTGAATCATTTCTTGGTTGAAAACCATGAACATTTTCCCTGAAAGTCTTCGACGGCTCTTCAATATTGGAACGAGTAACAAAAGCTCAACCAACCGCCCGACCTGGTCTGATTGGCGAATACAAAAATTGTTTTTTTAAATGCATGAACATGTGATTCACCGTGTTCATAATGACATCTTATTATATTAGCTTATAAGTTGTTTTCTTCTGCAAGGCACAAAAAAACATACTCTTCATTTCAAATTTCATGTTGTGATTCGCACGTTTAAAAAACCTATCACAATGACATTGTTTCCAAAATCAAATCTTCAATGCTCATATTTTCTTTTTTTGCCATATCACGCACTGGCAGCAGGAAACACTGAACAGTTGTGCATGTGCAAACCCACTGTTTAAAATGTTGGGGTAGGTTTTTTGGAAACAAAAAAATAATTTTTTTCTGTTGTCATTGCTTTAAAATGCCTGAGTGATTCCAGCAAATCGTGCCATTTCAAAATTGCCACTTTGTTTCTCCAAAAAACGAATTCAGCAAATTGAATTTTTGAAAAGTGTGTCTCCTGGTGCACAATTTGAACCTAATTTTTTGCTATGTACTCGAAATGTACAAAGTTGAAGGAACCATTGAGGATCTTTAAGAAGAGAGAATGATTTCTTTTTTCCTTTCTCTGCGCTCACATTTTGACTTGTCTGCGTCTGCCGAGAACGTTTTATTATGATTTTACATTCGGATTTGATGTCGTTATTAATTTTTTTACATTGTAATTTTTAAGTAGTAGTATTTAATGCAGATTACACGTACGTAAATACATTTTCTACTTCATGGATTTGACGAGGTGCATTCTTCTCCTATAGAAGTTAAAAAATAATATAATAGTAAAACCGCTGCCTATTGTCCGTGCAAAATCGTGTCTGCTCACTACACTTTATTCTTTTTGGAGATTCAAAGATCCAAACTGTCCTTCTTCCCCTTCCTTTCATTTTTATATTTATTGTATTATATTTCATATTATAGCATGCATTTTGAACAGTATAACATACTGTTAGCTATTCAGTGAGCGTACGCGAATACAGCTCTTTAGAAAAGCAATATAAAAAGATCTGAACTTGACTATACAACAACAGATTGAACCATGAATTTAGTGGAGGAGATGTTGTATACGAATCGCACTTTTTGGAATCAGATTTTAAAAAGTGCTGAAACACTGAAAGATGATGACGATGACTGCAGACTAAGAGACAGAACCACAGAATACAGAAAGACGAAGACGCGACGAGGAAAACAAGAAACCATAGCAGATGAAGGTTCCTCCCCTGCCCCCGTTGAAAATGAATGATACTTTGCTATTTTTGTGAGAGATGCACATTGCTGCTGTGTGGGTAAACGGGTCGCCTTGTCCTCAATCCTACCCATAACTTGCACGGACAAACAAAGGCCAACTTGGTTTCGGTGTTCCCACGAAAAGTGAAAAGACTCAAATTTTTCATCAACTAAGCAATGGTTACACTTTGAGAGTCGAAATGAGCAAAAATATTACTATAATATGAGATGAAATACAAAGTTTACAAGTCGCATCGCATAAAATATGCAAGAGCCTATCACTTTTCATATGGAAAATACTCGACGAGATTTATTTGTGCAGCAAAGAAAATGTATGTAGCTGACAGTTAATGCGCTTTTAACAATTAAATGCACTTGAGAAAAAAGTGTACTTTATACTGACCTTTGTATCAGAGGATTGAAGGAAAGTGGCAATGCCATCCCGTACTCGGTTTTTGACTCCTCGAATAGTTCCCTTGTCACTCATGATTTGTCGTTGATCATCTTTGTTAGCTCGGGAAAAAATGTCTCGGTAGCCGGCGAAATTGGTCACCGTCTCTGTCTTCTCGTTCGTCATGACGCCTTGACACTCTGTAATTTCGTCAAGGTGGAAACCGGTCGCGTCGCTCAAACAAACCCGACGTAAGGTTCCCGTCAGTGTTCCTGAAGATCCTTTCAACTCGTTCTTCAAGTCCGTGGTCGTCGTTTTCATAATACCTTTCGGAGCTGTTTTCTTTTTAGCAGCATTGACCACTTCCATCATTACTTTCTGTTGCAGTGGAATGACTGCTTTCGGTGGTCCTTTAGCTTCTTCAGTAACAGTGGGCATTTCTGGGGCCATAGGGATTCTTACTGAACTGTTGTTATTTTGACATTTTACGAAATTAGTGGAAGTGGAAACAACGTTTTTCTGAAGGGTCGACCCTGGTCCTTGAATGAGTGTTACCCGATTCTCCACCTTTTGGTCTTTGACATGTGCAGTAACTCCGTTACTTCCATTTCCACATCCATTTTTCCCCGAACTCTTCAAAAGTGACGTATTCCCAAGACTTAGCGTGTCGACGAAGGAAATGTATTCTGGCTCATGCAAATTGTGTGACACGGCGATAGATTTCGGTAGGGATTTCTTTGTTGAGCATCCGCCAATTTTCATGATGCTCCTTGGCATCGCCGGATCTATTTCACAAATTTCACGCATAGCAAACTGAGCAGCTTGGCTCATGAGCATCGGCCGAAACTCTGCCGAAACATCCGATTCTGTGTCTGACGATTCTGATGTTTCACTTCCAAACCGAATAGCTCCACTGTTGATTCGAGGCGGTGGAGTCATATCCGATCGCGGAGAAGACTGTCCACTACTATTCAAAGGAGAATCTTCTCCTAACGTTCCTCCGGTGAGGTTAATTTGTCCTCTTCCTTTGACGGACGAAACATCGATCCGTACCGGGTTAAAAACTGTTTCTTCTCCTATTTGAATCTTGATCACATAATTGTTTCCAGCCACGACAGTGGCTTTGTCATTTTTCTGACCTCTCATCGGCGTAAGGGAATGTCGATTAGCGCTGCTGGAAAGCGTAGTCAAGTCAGATCCAGACTCGACATAAATCACTGCACGTTCCGTCGACATTTTTGGTTCATAAAATTAAAAAGCCTAAAAACAATAACCTTCTTATTTCCGAGTACTAAGGGTTACTTTTCTTTTCAGTACTGCACAATACTCAATTCAAAGAGCATTTTCAATCAAAGTGGCTGTATCGGACTTTTAATCCGTCGTGTCCGATTGCATGGAAGTCAAGCTTATGCAAACAAAGATTAAAGCTTCGTTCCTCGGACCGACCAGGAACCAACGGTTTCTTTCATTGGCAATCACTACAGACGTGTCTTGTGGTGCTCAAGCCGTGGCTTTCAGTCCATCTGTCACCTTCTCGTTCGTGTCGTCTTGCTGAGGTATAGTCACAGATCTCTTGTCTTCACCAAAAAGGAAGGGGAACAACAAAAACACTCTACTTTTTCTCTGTTTTTAGATCTAGTCTACTACACAACTTCAAGTCACAGTCTCGATGTTCACAACAAAGCAATATCCAAATGCACACACAACAAACAATAACAATGCAACCAAAAATCGTCCCACGGTATAGCTGCACCAGAAGCAACAAGAAAGTATCCAACAATGCGACAAAATTTCACCCAAAAAATTCCAATATTTTTAAAATGCCGAAATTCAATTAGTAATCACTTGATGTTAAATCACTTATTGCGTAGAGTAATACCAGTAGACTACGGCCAACGTGTGTATTTTCAAAAAAAAAAATGTTTGGAATGAAAAAGTGGCCTCACTCAAATCCAATATAGAACTGCAATGTTTTGGACTCGATCCGTTCATATGAGTACGAGTACTTGTTATTATTATTTGCGTATGAATCAGGTTAGTGATGCTTGCTTGCAAAATGGCAAGAGTGCGAAAAGGAACTTCGCACACACATGTGTTCAGTGCTGACGCTGACAGCGGACTGAAGGTAGTCGGTGTCTGTGAACCGCTTCTTGTGGCTACTGCCAACAACTGCCAAGAACGCTGTCTTACCGTAATTGTTGTTGTGGCTGTGGCAGAACGGCAGAAGGGGGTTAAATGCCTTTCTTGCCACGAGAACCCCAACAGTTGGACGTATTTTGTCTATTTGCTACCATTGCAATTGCTTCTGTCCTTTGCCAACTGAATTGTAAATGGACAGCAAAGAAAAAAAAATGTTGTAGGTGTGTAAACGTTGTCAATCTACAACAACACAAGAGACTCAAGAGCTTGAATTGCATGTGTGTGTGTGTGATTTCGTGTAACTTAACAAGGCATAAAGTGAAGCATTTACTAGTGGGATGGATCGTTGCAGTTTTGTAGTATATATAATATAAGCAGTGTTTGGTTTGTTGCAGTTTTTTTAAGAGCTACCAACAACAATAAAATGACTTTTTGTATGTGCATGTAAAAAAAAGCACTACAATAATAGTATAGCTGAAAGAACGGAAGCTTCATCCTATTGTCCACCGAAACGTTTTTAGAACAAATTGCAATTGTACGGTTGGTTTGCAAGTCTAAAGTCAATCAGTAGCCCTCATGGCCCAAATCTAGTACAACACATTGATCAATGTCCTGATTTGCATTGACGTATTTTTTTTTTTGACCAAACTGAGGTACAGAGAGATGAGAGAGAAAGAAAGAGAGAGAGAATCTTTATTTGTCTCTCGAGTGATGAAGAATTTTACTTTCACCTCCTTTTGCACATTATTGTAAGTTAAACATCGTAATCGTAGTATATTTCTAAAGAGATGCAGATTAGACCATCTGACATCCTCTTGACCATCACATCACATCACGAGGAGTGGCGTGGCACCTCATTGAAAATTACTTTTATCTAGGATGCCATTTGAATGCAATGATGATGAGGATGATGACGAGGATGGAAACTTACAGATATTTGATCAAGGTTTTTGGCTATTATTCAGCGACAACATCACTAATTTTAAACCATTTTGCCAAGCTTGATAGAAAAAATGCATTTGAAAAAGGAAAATCATGGTATATATCTTCTTCCTTTCGTTTTCCACTATTTTGTGCCAGAAATTTATATTATTGTAACCTAATGTGTTTTCCAATTAGACACTTGTACCAAAGTAGTATTTAAAAAATTAGAAAATACTTTTTTAACGTTGTGTTACACATTTGTGATGGAAAATGAAGAAAAGGAAAAGCAAAGACAATTATCTACGGAATTTGATGGCAATTTCTTCCTGTAAAGTTGATGCTAATAATCCATAGCTACAACACATAGGAACAAACTCAAGTCGGCTTAGCTGAAAAATCCCACTTTAACTATGTTTAGTAGTCACAAAATGAGAGAGGGATGCAGCAGACTTCTCCTAAGACTTTTAGATTTTAGACATATTTGAGTGAACATCAGAGTCATCGGAAATATAAGAAGCAGAAAAAGATGATAAAGAAATGATATACTCGTCGTACATTTATCCCTTATCCCTCATCATAATGTCCATTTATATTTTCCTTCATACGCAGCAGACATTTTCACACAAACACCAACTTTACTCTTTGTTAAAATCTTCTTGGGATGAAAAAGGTGTGAGGTCGTCCTCATCATCAACACAACAACGCTGTGGTCCAAAGCTGAAGGAAGGCAAAAAGTCAAAAAGTCAAAAGTTCTTTGAGCAATGATGATGATGGCGATTGGGCATCTCTGCAGTGTATTTTGGTGTGTAGACATGTTTCTTCTGGCATGTGAGTTTAAGATTAGAATGCGAAGACGAATTAACTGCCGTGTGTGAGTGTGTTGTGCTGTGATGAGAGACTTTTTTGCAAGACGTTTATGAGCCCTCACACATTCTGCCATCACTTTATTAAATATACACAGCATGACCACAAGAATGAATTGATTCTTATCAAGATTAAAGTCTTGGTCTTCTCCTTTGCTTTCGGCTCACAAAACTCAAAGCTACACTTTGGTACACATCAACAAAACCACACTGACTGACTGAATTCTCCAATTCTGCAATGTAACATTTTTTGCCATTGCTGTTTCTTCTTCCTTTCCATGTAAAGTCGCAACGAAGAAGCTTCTTCGCTCCATTTCGCATCCGTGTTTTCTGTTTTCCGTACTCCCTTTGCTTCCCTTCTTCAGAAATCTTCTTCAAAAACGTCTTCCAAATGTAAACAGTCGTTTGCCCTTGTGTCTTCGTCAATGGACCGTGTCAATTACTACATGCGAAATTCTTGTACACACACGCCAAGCCTTGCATTCCAACTCAAATGACACTGAGTTTCCATTCATCTATGCCATCAAACAAATCAAATTATACATTTGTTGTTATTACTTTTATTACTATGTTTTTTTGTTCTGAGAATTCTTCTTTTGCTGATTTGAGTCATTGCATTGTTAACATAGAGTTTTTGAAAGTTTTCTTATTTTTGTAACTTTCAATAACTCGTTCTTTTCCATTGCAGTAAAGTGGACGCACACTTTCCAATTCGGAACAGTGCGTTTTTGGCTTCCTTATTAGGTGCCAATTAGTATTATGTCCAATCGGCGTTGGTCCTAGCAGTTTCAAATGACAACAGGATAACAACGGCATTAACAGTGTCGCTGTCGTCACTTTTCCTATTTAGTGAGTGAGTTACTGATGAGCCGCATTGCATTGTCATAAATAACAACAAAACTATCATCCCCTTATTCAAACTCGTCTTCTTTGTTATTATGCTCGGAAATGCTCAACATTGCAAGTTTCTTCACCCTGCTGTCACCTGTCAGTAAATGTCCTTCGAGTAAAAGTATAATCCATTTTAATGGACTTAAACCACAACTTGCAGTTTTTACCATGAAGAGTGTGAACTGTGTATTCAACCAAAAATTAGACTAAGAATATTATTATTATTTTTTCAATGCAATCGTTCCAGTGTTGTTTGTTGTTGTTATCTTGTTATGCTGGGACTGCTACCAAAAACATGATTTTATGATGATGACCACTTTATTATGCTTCCTCATCCGAAGACATATGGCCAAATTACTATGGTGTGTCACGACCATGAGAGCGACGGCAAAAGGACTAATGAAGAGAAAAGCTATGCGAATCTTGAGTTCGAACAGGTGTGAACCTTCAGGTCCGAGACAATGAAAGAGTACGATACAATTGTTATGGTACTAATTACTAATTGAATTTAATATTGATAAAATGTTGATATTACTGTAGTTTAAATGTATTTCGGATTCAATTTCTGTTTCATTAAAAAAAATATACTGTACAAATTTGTAATTCATACTTTTTTCATTTCATCCAATTAAAGCTCAGGATTAAGTCAATTGAGCATGGAAAGGACCACTTACTTTCATTTCATAGGGAAACGTGGGTTACTTCCTTTTAATCATCCAATAATGAAATGACAAACGTGCGTGTGTCAATATTACGAAGTGAATGATTTAACAGGGTAAAATTACTAATTCCGAGCGCAATGACTAAATAATAGTAATGTCGTTGCGTTGTAGCTCCTGTTACAGTTTCCGCATCTTATTATTTGTATTGGAAATTACCACTAAGAAGCTAACGAACTGAAACCATGCATGTGCATGGGAAAAAACTACATTGAATATAGTTGCATTACACTTTCTTGCCAATATGGTACAATTATTTCCTTTTATGCTATTGTTAATCGAATGACTGCTTTGTTTGTATATTTTTCAACAATGGTGTATAACTCTGAAGATATAAAGTGAGTCTTATATTTCTTGAACACGTACGTGCAAAATTACTTTACTGAAATGAACAAAGGTTCATTTCAGTTGACAGCTTTGGCTGCAATCATTATAAAAGCTTTTATGAGATTCAAGAGGAAGCAGCTGCAGCGTCCTATTTTTATTTTAAGCTATAGTAGCACATTGACATTTTTTATTGACTTTTTTTCATTTTATCTTTCTATATTTACATTCGTTTAATTTAAATTAAATACGTACGATTTGTCATCAATTAAGTCAATTATAGGTGCGCACAATTTTAAATAAAAATTTTGGTAAATTCTAAACAAAATTTTAACTATAAATAATGTCACAATTTCCACAAAGATGTGAATGATATTTAAAGTTTCTCAGATTTTTAATTCTTAAAATATTTAAATGCATTTAAGATCACGAAAAAAAATTGATTGTGACTGACAATCAACAGCGGTTTTTGAGGTACACATTGACTTGCATGATTCAAGCCATTTTCAATTTCAATACACATGGACAACATTCATTTAATAATTATTAGACAATATATTGTACCTGTTTTGCACCTGTTTGATAATTGATAAGCTAGTTTACTAGTAGTTTACAGTATGAGAATTCTGGGACGAAGGTGAATGTAAATGATTGTGGATACATTTTGATTTGTTTAATCCCTATAAAATAAAACAAGTTTTGGGAATTTATAACTAATTCCTAAATATAATTTTATATGCTACTACTTCATTTCAGTTGCTCTTTTATGGAGCACTAATTTTTAAAACCTAGTATTTATATTTCCTTCCAATTGTCCTTTTCCCAAATTTTAAATATATAATTTTATCTTATAATTATGACTTATAAGTATAATTTCTAATAAACCCTTGCGTGTAGCTCTAACAGAGGAAAAGAAACATTTAATTGACACAATTGAAGATGACTATATTATTCTAAACAAACCAATTCACTATTTCACATAATAACGTTAAAGTTTAGTACACGATAATATGACATCGTATCTTATACATAAGGTTTTGTCCGGAGAGGTCTGTCCGTGACCAAAAAGAAAATTTAAAACGTCCGTCCCATACATAAAGAAAAGGTGTTTGAGGTCAGTTTATAGGTCATTTGATTCGTCTTAAACTGCAAAATGGTAGTTTTTGAGTTTTATCAATTTTACCAACCCGGTGGTTGCTACGGTTGAATTGTAGCATAGCCTGCCGTGTCACCAGCAACAGTACTCATTCAACAAGAATGTCTCATTGGGACATTGGAAATTTGATTTTAATTGACGGGATGAGTTAATGGGCTTACTGGTTAATGATATACTAGAGACTACAAAGGGAAATGACTTTTTGTAGGGAATTTGTAATACAACTTTATATAATCTATAGTACTTTTTTGGCATGCAAGAAAACGAAGGAGAAAGTAATATAATAGTGATCTAGAGAATGTGACACAACGAAGACCCACAATCCTTTGACTTGCGCTTCTTTTTCTTCTCGTGTCAAATCTTTTGATTTTGAACGTCACCACGAGTCAGGGGGATGTCAACATCAGCCACATCCGCTGCCACTGCTCCTCCTAACGACGCCGCCTGTCGTTTATCAGAAACCATTGACACTTCCGCTGCCACCATCGTTGCTGACACTTCTTGAATGACACTCTCAGCCGTTTCAACTTGCACTTGACGGGCTGAAGTTGATCCTCTTCCCTTCCTCATGAGGAAATAAGTGTTCATGGGCTCAGCTTTCCCTTTCATGGAAACTGGACCACGATATTCAAAATGGAACCCGGGATCAAAATTCTCTTCAGTTTGCAACCATCTAGAAATTCACCGAAAACGTGTGCAACGGGATTATAGGTATTTTTTTAACCTTTGGTCATTCATGATCATTACCATAATTTAAATGATTCTCATATCGTATTACAATCTAATTAGAAAAGTAGGGATCTATATAATACGCAAAAAGTACAACGTGTGAGAATCGTGTACGATTTATCTACAAATGCCCCAGAAAGATTAAGTAAGTTCACTATCGTACATAATATAAATGCACGGGTACTGGTATAAATACATGCAATTTTTAAATTTACGGAACTTAAGATAAATTTCCATATTTTTTTGCACAACTTTCATAATTTAGTGTATCAGTGTTGGTATAGTCAATGTTTATGTTAGTGTAGCACACGCTGCGCTGTACACACGCTGTGTGCTGTCTGTGTAAAGTGCAGAGTTCAAATTGGTCAGAATGTCTAGTAAAGGAGTTGCAATACAATAGTGATTGCTAATAGTACAATCACTGCAAACAACTTCATTTTAAATTTTTTGCTTGTCATGCGTCGTTTGCTCGACATTTTTGTATTGTAAGTCATTGCACATTTGTAAAAATGTGACTCAAAAACTCACTCGGTCGCGTTCTTCTCTCTCTTTACTAATCAAAAACAAAAGTATTAACACTTGAGTTTGTGTGGTATGGCATTGAATTAAAAAATGTATTCACTACATCTGATAACGTCTCGTAAGTGAAGCTAGTTTCTGAATGTTGTACACAACCTAATGAGACGAACTGAATCAGTCAAAATCTTATGGTGAAGTACTATCGTGTGTAAACAAGCAATACGGAAGCAATAACATTAAGCGAGAATACTATGATTTATATACGTTTGTACACGTAATTTAATAATGAATGATTTTATAAAACTAATCCCGACCCATAGACGCACTCAAAAGACTCAGACTGCAATTTTAATACATACTTTGTATGGCAAAAGTTGTGTAGTTTGAAATTCATGTGCAATTGCAACGCAGATACAGACAAATCATTATTCAAAAAATCAACATGCAGAATGGTCTTGAGATTACGAGTTTTGACCTGAAAACATGATTTGCATTAGGCATCCACATTCCTTCACCTAATGCTTCTGAGGTAAAAGCGTGCAAAGGCCGTTTCGTCTCGTTCGGTAAAACATTTCTTAATGCACTTTATAGGTTTTGTGTCTCGTCTAATACTGTAATGAACAATTATTGTGGCTTTCAATTGTTTCCTCATTTGTTTTGTGACAGGTACTCACACTTGCATATAAATTGCCAAGAGAGCTGAACACGTAAAAATATGAATAGTAAATTGCATTTTACTTGCTGCCAACACAAAAATATGTATAGAAACGAATCGAAAAGCAAAATCTTAAAAGTGATGTTATGAATAAATGAGATGAAAGTGGCAAGTAATTATATTCATTAGTGATAGTAATTTGGTAATAAATTTTGTATTTTTGTACGCACTTGTAAGCATCTTCAGAAACGTTGATTTTTCCAGGTGTTCCCGTCGTTTCTGTTCGACTTGTCAAATTGACTGTGTTTCCAAACAGACAGTAACGTGGCATTCGTTGTCCTATGACACCAGTGACGACTTCCCCGGAGTGAATGCCTATGGTAATTCTCTGCAATGAATCAAAAATTGTAATGGTTGAGTGAATACAGAATGCAGGATCAATTAATTGATCCTGCATTTCAAACCAATTGGTTTGAAAAATGATTTCTCTGTCCGTTTTCTAATTAAATTAGCAATTTAACCCTACCACTTTAGTATTCCGGTACTCGATTTGTTCCACCAGATCCATCATGTCTAAAGCCAGACCTGCCATGCATTTTGCATGGTTAGGACACGGTTCGGGCAGACCACTCACTGCCATGTACTTGTCACCGACTGTTTCTACCTGTATTCAATAAAGTGGAGTTCATTAAATTTGATTGCATTAGTCCATTCCAATGTACCTATTAAACTTGTATTTCAGCTTTTACATGATTTTAATTATTGAAATTGAAATGTAATTTAGTTTTTCAAAACGTAAACCAACCTTGTACACATTTGGATTTTGCTTTGGATCAGTCAGAACATCAAAGGTTGTGTAGATGGCATTCAAGATTTCCACAATTCTCATGGGATTGTTGCAATTCTGTGCACAATAATCCGAGAAACCAACAACACCCGAGAAAAGTAGTGTGACTGTGTCGAATCTCTTGGCTGGAACTGGGCGTTGATGACGCAATTCATTTGCAACGGAGGGAGGGAGCACAGTGTACAATAAATTGTCCGTTTTTTGTTTCTCTGTTTCCAATTCCCTGCAAAGATTTTTAATCAGAGTCCGGATTAGGTTTAGAAGAAGAATATTTTTAGCATTCAACTTAATAAAATCATCAGTAGGAGTTCCAACCGGTGCGTTTGTTGCAGTTTGTCAGTGAGGATCTCCAAATTTTGTGTGAGTTTGTACTCCGCCTCGAACTGCTCAGAAAGGAGGACGAGGTCCCGGGTCGCATCGTGCAATGGAATGTCGCTGATGTAGAGTCCCCGTCTGTACCAATCAGAAATGAGAGAAAGACAAGAGTGAGTCAAAGAAACCTTAATTGAGCACGAATCACAAAGGAGAAAAAAATCAAAAGAATCTTTTCTCTTCACTTTGGTGCTTTAGATTGAATTAAGAATAAGTCAAGTCTTTTTGGCAGTATGGAATGCTCACTTGGTCAAGTCGTCCAGGTTCATGACGGATGGTGAACACAAAAACAACATCATGTCCGTTTCCGGAATGTAGAGCATTTCCCCCTGTGAACAAGTCCAATACAATAAACTCTTAATTAAACGACAAAGAAAAAGATTCCTATTCGTAGTAATTACTATATCCATAATTCATGGTATAATATTTAATATACGCTAAGACATTGGTATCCAAGTTTCAATCATGTGAATTATTTCGAGTCAGAGGGTTTGAAGAAATTATTTTGCTAGTCTTTTTTCATCATGTTTTATTAGCAATTTACAAAATTTGGAACGATTTTACATGTTGTAGCTTTCTGTTCAAACGACATGTAACAAAATGACTACACGGCAGTGTTTATAGGAGGATAAACGACTTGTACAATGACATAAAGTTAAAGTCATATCTAAAACTGTAAGATGCACATGTGAGGGAGAGCAATAAATTAGCATTCATTTTCTCGTGAGCTGACAGGAAAAGCATAGGAGGGAAGTTAAAGTGTGTTTCTGGGGAAATTTGCAACAGGAAATGCACGCACGTGTGCTATAGAAAGTTACATGAAAATGTACTCACTTTGAGTCGCATTCTCGAATGGTCCATAGACAGAATCTCAGGAGTCATAAATTCCGGTGCAATGAGCGGCTGCTTCGTCCGGAGCACGTAGATTGTGTTAATGTGTGATAAAATATGGGAAAAGCTGAACTCCATGTGTGGACGAACCTGAGAAATGAAGCAAAAGAGCATATAATTTTGAGAGCCCACTGAAACTATTCAAATGATCATTAGAGTGAAAAGCAAATTGCACTATAAGTTTCTTTCGTAGTTCATCGCCCAGCTTTCATCGTTAAATCGTCAGCTGGAAGCAAATGTGGTCAACCCACTCATTCGTTTAACTATGTCCATTTTTCACCTACCATTTCCAGGATGCTCGTCAATGCGCAATTGTGCATGGTTTCTGGAATTACTCGTGCAATGGCGGCTCCAGCTTGTCTGCAAACCAACTCCCGGTCGAATAGCAAATGGAAAGGAAATGCATTGCAGAACGTTTCCGGACTGATTTTTGGTTCTGTACAAAATACGATAGAAAAAAACTCTCCAACATTAAAAGTTTGTTCATATTCATTCCGTTTTCTCAACAATAGTATTGTAACAGCCTTGCATAGAATTGATGTATATGAAAGCACATATAGCTAGGTCAGTGGTACATAGAAAAACAACAAGATGAAAAGATGCGTAGTATTCCGTGTTTCTAGTTCATATTTGTAATCCGGACGTAAAAGGGCCAACAAGACAATTTCGTCCGAGTCATATTTCACTCAGCATTTTTGCGAGATTTTCAAGTATAGTGTGCAGGTCATAAAGGGAGGAAAAATGTGCAAGGCGTCTCTCTGTACACTCATAAGCAAAATATTTTATTTCGTACTTTTATTGGCGTTGCGGAGTCTGAGGTGATATTACTACGCTTTACGCTCCACTCTCCACTCGTAGTCTTTTCTTGTCTTCCCGTACAGAACGAAGTGATACGGGACTCACGCTCACACGTCGACAAAAACGAACATAACAAACTTAATTGGTCTTCAGTTGACATCAAAATTAAGCCAATGAAAGACGTTAAACTCGACCATAAAACGACTCCAAAATATGCATCTCCACAGCATTCTTTTCATTCACCCTCATGTTGTGACACAAACGCTCCCATGAAAATCTCCAATGAGGGTCATCCCAGATGGCCGAGAGTCAAGCTCAGGATTTCATTCTCACATGATCATCAGAACGTATGCGTTATTCTGATTTCCGCATTTCATGCTTAATACCTTTATTTATGCCACCCATGACCATTTGAATAACAATACCAGACCACATCTCAACCATGCAATACAGAACCTCTTCAAGCAATAATTTGTTGCTGGACAACCTTATTTTACCTGCTGACAAAAATGGAAAGTTTGTAGTCATCGTAGACACATCGCTGGAACTCAGCATATCCTCAAAAGTTGATGAGGATGAACCCTTTCTTTCCGTAATGAGGAATTGTACATGATCAGCCCCTTCCTCTTTGGCTTGAGATAATGTCACTTCAACTTCTGCTCCGTGCAGCTTCTTGGCTACAGCCTTTTTAAGCCAAAAAACCCAAGTCATGATGACAATTTGCAATTAAAATTATAATTTTAAAAAGGTTTAGTTTCAATAATAGTTTCACCTTTACGATTCCAATTACAATGGATTCCAACCCTGGACGATCTGAGTAGTAATGCAAAACCAGAGCACCGTCCTCGGGGCGAACGGTGCACCGAAATGACGGAGCCCGCATTCCAGGATAAATAGTTGCCAAATGATCGTGCAACGCATCCAAATTCTGAATTTAAAACAGTATAACTTAATGTCTCTGTAATAATAATTGTCGGCAGTCATTTGAGCATATTCCAGATCGATAACAGGATTGATGGACACTTTCAAAATCCTTTGAAACACCACAAGGTACAAAAAAGTAACTTAGATAATCTTGTCTATCTAGTGGAACTGTAAATGCAAGAATAAGCCTACTCTGCTTATCTGATCCGGATTTTGTACCTATGAAGCTGTTGTTTTTTTAGTATGGAGAGAAAATGAGAAAAGCATCATAGGGAAACGTGTAGGAAAAGACGCTTTATGTGTCTAAAAGTGGTACAGACCGCTCTTGTATTAAAGGTACGGTATCTTTAAGCTGTCAAGAGTATCAGCGACTCTTTTGAGATTTGAAGAGCTTTGAAACAAAAACTTTCTCTCGGGCTCTTCTCTTTCTTTCTTTCAATTATCAACGTGTATACAGAGTGACTCGGCCTCACCTGAAGGAAGTCTCTTGGAGTGGCTCCCAACACTTGCAAAATCCTATCGTAACCCGATTCCACGCAGAAGTCGAAGAACATATTTCCGAAAAGTTCAAGGATGGCATTAGCTGGGATTTCTGTTTGTGTACACAATATCATGTCAAAATCTCATATAGCTTTTTAATAATACTCGGTGCATAATAATACTATAAACTCTGAATTTTTTGATGAAAGGAAAGAATTAGGAAAAATTTAGACTTCCTTTGCTAAAGACTCACTCAAAACTTTTTCGGCCGCTCCGACGATGTTGTAAGTAATTTCATCTTCATAGATTTGGCGGACTAGAAACTGACCATCCATGACCACTTCAGCTTCTCTCCTGTATAAAAAGAAGACCACATAGTGCTCATATAATCGTTTTTTTTCAATAGATTTAACTTGTGATGCCTGTCTTTTTCTCTGGAGAGTTCTTTGAAAAAAGTTGCATGCGTATGTGATTTAAAACTGAATTATATACACATGTCTAACTCCTAGTCGCCAAAGGATCTTTACCACGGAACACTATAACTTTGTGCCGAAAGGGGGTTTTCCGTTCCGCTTTTTTTACTTGCACTCATTCGTAAAAGCAAATAATAAATATCTCATCCCATTGCACTGTGGAAGAGGAACACGACTTTGTGAGTTCAAAAACCGTTTTCTGAGTCTTAGGGATATTGGCAAAGATTTTGGATACCTTTCGTTACTAGGGGTCATAAATTTGAAGACGAATCTTCTTCTTTTTTTCCGTTCAAGCTGTCTTATGCAGAATAGAGAACACGGCATAAAAAGACAAGGGTGCATGTCGGAAATGCTTGGAGAAAACGCAAATGGGGAGACGGCGAAAGAAGGAACAACGGGTCCTTCGTGCCAACCTCATAAGCTTTGCCCGTAAATCTTCTGATTACATTCTTGTGTCATTCCGCCAACTCTTCTGCTCACAAAGCGGCTTTTCCTTGACAACTCCAATGGACGATTTCAATAGTACTCGTTCATTTCGACGACTCTATCGTCATTGAGAAGGAATTCGTTCAATTGTCCTCCAAACCTTCCTACTTTTCATTTTGCGTGCTTCTAAGTCATATGAGTACTTCTACTTCGACGTATCGGTACAATTCTCATGTATAAACGCGGATCATGCTAAAATGCGATTTGGTCTTCTCCTGACAATCTGATGGACAAACAAGCGCGGAATTAATGCAAAAGTGAGGATTGTATCTGAATGACAGTATGATCGGATGTGTGGACACAATCTGTCCGCAGTTACAGACCAATTTCATTAGGATTTAATTCGTTGGAATTCCTAAGCTCAAAAAACTTTTTCATGTCCCATTTCCCAAAGCCATGCTTCACGCAGAAAGAAAGCAAGGTTGAATGCGTAGCCTCGCGGATAATACTTTTTGGTCATTCCACGTACACTAATCGGCTTGGATTGACCAAAGCGGTTTTCCTCTCTTCGGGGCATTTTCTGTATTGTACGAGTTTTTATCTATCCATGGGATTTCCTAGCGTGATCCATTCGACGTAAAAATCAATAAACTTTCCCATTGAGTTTCTTATATACACGTCAGGGAAAAGGAAAGGTACAGGTACTATAAGTTTTGGAAATGAACCCAATGTTCCACTAGAAGACCCCATTTTGCACATTTATCCACAGATACATCAACATCATCTGCTACATGAACTCCATGCAGACAATCCCTTGTAATTTATTTCCCTATTGTTTCCTTTGGAATGCTATTTTAGTAACGTAAAATCCATAAAGAAACAGATGAAATAACATGGGCAGTCCTCATCATCAGCCCTACAGAGAATTGCGTGAGTCCTGGAAACGGGAGAAACTGGGGAAAAGAAAGAATGACACAAAAGCTGTCAGAGAAAAACATCCAGCGACGTGCATCCACCAAATCTCATAGGACGTACTACTATACAATACTAACAAAGCATAACTAAGCACAACCCTCAAGGAACCACATCTTCACAATGAGGTAAACGGAACGGTAAAACGACAGATTTTCTTATCTTCGTCCCATGTACAGAAAAGAAATGAGGCAAAAATACTATTTTCATTTTCATTGTATGCCCATTAGGAAACTATAAACCTTTGTTCAATTTTTGCCTTATGCCATTGTAAATTGTAATCAGAAGCTGCAGTTTTGTACAGTGCGTATCGTTCCAGAAATATCCAGAAATTGCGTTGTATTTATAGTGCCTGTCAAGTTTCACACGATATCAAAATCCTACATAATGTATATATACAGCCTTTATTTCTTGAGCACAAACCATTTTCGACAAAAAGCTTTTTTGCAGAAAAAAAAATTGAGTCCGACTCACTTGATTTGCTCCCACGTCTCTTCTCCGAAGTTGCGAAGAACAAGCAACTCCAAAGCGTAATTGACAAATCCATACTGAAAATACGAATTTAAGTAAAAAATAATATACGTTTTAAAAATGCAATTTGATTACATTTATTTTTACAAATCTCAAAAAATGTGTAACATGATTTCATGTAGATACGATTACAAAAAGCAAGAATAAAGTGAGTGATAATATATAATGCTCTTACCATTTTTGAAATAGGCTACAAACTGCAATCTAAGCCTACACTGGATACTACGTGGAGAAATTTGGTTGACAAGCCAAATGAAATTCACGATTTTGACTCTGGTGGATAAAGTGAATGAATTTGTACAAGTAGAAGCAGCGTGGAAAAGGTGAAGTGTGTGAAAATTTAGAAAGTGTGTAGATGGAGAAAAGAGATTTCACTACGTCCGGGAAGGATCCGAACGAACTGAGGCCCGTAAGTCGTGAGAAGCCTCATGACACTCGAGTCGATTTTCCTCCAGTGGGAAAAATACAGAGGGAGTGAAAGCACCTCCGCGCATGCATCTTTATCCGTTAAATTTAGGTTGCTTCGAACTCAGTTCATGAGTTCATAGTGTGCAAAAACATACAATTTTGGTCCGGTTGGTCGTCAAAGTTGCTAACTTATAAACTGAATCTCATCATCATCATCCTGGTGGACTCCATATGCCAAAAACATAATTTAATTTCATCCCAACTACTAAAGAAACAAGACACGCAATGTCATGCCAAACATAGTCAACCATCCTGTAACAAGTTCTCTTCTATCTCCCGAATTCGGTTTTCGCGAGTCGATTTACTTAGTAAGCCTCTCATTATCTGAAATGATTTTCCCTTTGATTATATCCAGCATGTGAAAATTGTTGGAAATATTTTGATTCTCTCGAAGGGTTCACAGGAGGACAATTGTTTGCAAAATAACATTTCACATTGTCTTTTCCATCCCAGACTGTGTTCAATAATAAGCAGAAAATGAGTTGATCTACTTACGTTAATAATTGCAGACTAAATTTCAAAATAGTAGTATAGTATGGCTCACTTTATATAGTAGCTGTCTATAGTGGATATAAGAATAATAATCTAAAGTAGCTGGAAAACATTTTGCTAATTTATTAGTACCTTTTCGTTGACTTGATCATCAAAATATTGTTTTCCATTATGTCAGAAAGTTCCGTTTTGTAGGACCATCATGACAAAATTCGCTTTCTCTGCTTTATGTACAATACACGTTTCAATTTCCTTCCAAGGGAAAATGCTTCTCTTCCCACGGGTTGTCATGAGCAATCCGATCCTGAGATGAAAGTCTCAAATTACACAAATGTATTTTTAAGGCGAGGCAACTCTGCTTGTCTGTCTCTTTCAACCTTTTCACTTTGATGAATGAAGATGAATTTTGTATTTTTTCTACAATACATGCATTTTTTATCCTTTGTTCAATTTCCTCTATTTTCAATTACGCGATGAGTTGTGGACCAGGAAGAAAACAGCATTACACCACTTCATTTCAACAGATTTAAATTGACTTTCAAAGACTAGTAATTATATTATTTCGTAAAAGGTAAAACGCAAATGGGCGCGTTCAATTTAGACTGTTTCCTTTTTACAGTCCGTACAATCTACAATCAAAATGAAATCACATTACCAAAGTAAATAAGTGATTTTGCAAAGATCACCCGCTGGTGTATTTTCACATTTTGCAGAGCAATTGGAATTTTGTGTCTGTGTGTGTATGTACGTATAAATGTATGACTGGTCAATGTTTCTCTCGTTATCTCCTCAATCGGATTTTAGTCTTTTGTGGTTACTGCGGAACCTGGTGAGCGTTTGTAATCTGGGCGAAATGCAAAATGGTAATAATGGGTTCTGCGTGGGAAAGGAAAGTCTGCCTCAGGCCTCAGGCATTCGATGAATTTGGATGAAAAGCGGATTAGAATGAGCCATTCTATTATGAACGTGTTGGGTGAAAGCACATTCAAATACTGCCAAGGAAGGCGCTACTTCTCGTGTTATCTCACTGTTTACATTTCATTAGAGAAAGACTTTCCCCACGGGAAAGTCCTCAGGGTTTTCTATCTTATCAACGTGTAAGCACTTGCACATAAGGATAAGACCAACACTGAACCCAACTCCCTACTACAATTCATGTAATGCATAAGTTGTAGTAAAAGTGTGAAACAGCTACTTTGACATGACACAACAGCACGCATCATTATCTCTTTGTCTACACATTGACTAGTTATGCTACCCAAGCGTTGTCTTATCAGGTCAGGTCATCTCACATAACTTTTTGCATTCATTCTCCTTTGTGTTCAATGTTTTTTGGAGCTCGTCCTACTACGAACACTCTAATACAACGTTCCTTGTCTCTTTTTTTAGAAAGTATACTTCTTAAACTTGGAACAAACTGACAAACTTATATAAAACAAAACCAATAAATCAATTTCGCAAGTTGTTTATGTCATGAACTTAATATTAACTGTACTGCTGCTACTTAAAGGTGAACACTTGACGAACTTGAATGCTACACTATTGAATTCCGGATAGTACTTTTATTTTATACGCTTCGGATAGCATAAAATCGTTCACATTTTATACCGTAGCAATGACAATTGTCGAAATTTTGAGCATATATAAGATACAGCGTCCAAATGTGCAAAGTCGTTTCTGAAGCCAAGAGAAGACACATGAGATGAATGTCAAATGAAGTCACATTTTGCTGCCCAGTGACAAAGTCACATTTCGTTTTTACTGTCGACTATTAAAAGACGACAAGGGAATGTCACAGGTGCACTCAACAGTGGCCGCAAGGGCTACTTTTACTTCCAACTCCGTCTCTTTTTACCCGCTGTAAACTTTCATTTCCGTTATGAAGGAAAGTTGTTTGCGTCGAGTGTCTTCCAGCCGTATGCTGTACGTATTCCATAGCAGTCATTGGACTATTATGAGCTAAATATGCGCTACTATAGGCCCAAAAAGCAAATCGCCGTCCTCATAAAATAATTAACTCTGTCGGTAAATGTACTATCGAATCCAAATATTTGACGATGTTTTAAATTAAAGCAATCGCAACCAGGAAAAAGTTCACATACAGTCAAATCTAATGTAAATATTAATGAAGTCTAAGGTCTTGAAAGAATGAATATTGGACGCATTTACAAAATTGAATGAATTGTAAAACCTCGTAGATATTCAAATATAATAGAGTGAATCATTGTTCAAATATAGAAGAATAGCTATTCTATCTTTCTGTCAATGACTGATGGGATATAATAGGAGTTTGACGAGTGTAATTGTGTGATAATACGAAGTAAAATTACAATGCACGTATGAATACAAACAAACTCACAGCTCCTTGAAGCGTTGCGAGAGTGAATTTCTACGACTCAAGTAACTCGTGAGAAATCTGTGGAAGAGACAACAACAGAGTTGAAGATGCCAACAGACGAAATTTAGAGCACGTGGATGACTCCGAAATCTCGAGGGACACAGGAGCACTTCAAACATGAAATGAGATTAATCAAGAGCTTTAATTGTGTCGTCTCATTAGTGCCACATGCTCCAAGGAGAATCTCATATTACCTCTCTCCGTCCCTCTTACTCATATCCTTATGTAATGTAGTCAGTGCAAATGTTAACAATGTTGTTTACTTCCAAGAGGGCCTTTAGAGTTTGAACTTTACTGTTTTAGTACAACAAGCGACTCCAAAATGTTCCTGTCTGGTGGCTTTTTAGTTGTGTTTTGTGCTTGTGAGTTGTGACATTCATTCCAGCATGCTGACAAATAAGATTCTCAGAAAATGTACGGGAAGTGGTACTAAATCGAATTCGACGACCGGCCAACAAAGAAATTACATTTTGTTGCTCCAATAAATAAATGCTACGCAAAGTGTGAGTTCACTGCGTAGTACTATAGTATGTAGTATGTACATTATCAAAGTTTACTTTCACGTTACATTATGAAACAAGCAACTAAATGTAATTTCACTTTTAGTTTTATAATGCCAGTAATAGTACGGAAACGGAAACTGGTAAAACGATTTCAGCGAGGACCACAGACATTTTAGTTGAGTGCTTTACTTATTTCCTGTTGTCGTCAAAAACGTCTGTCAAGATTTTGTGTCCAGTTTTTTTAGATTTTGATCTCTAAAAAGCAATATCATTTCAAAAATTCAGAGCATTAAACAAGTAAGAAAAACAGGAAATGTATTCTTACAAAATTTCTTAAAGACGCTGTGAGTGAAGGTTGTTCTTACTCAAATATATTTAAAAATAGAATACAGCAAAATCCCTCCCGGCAACTTTTGTGCTTTTTGCAGATTTCCCCCGTATTCACCCTTTACGTGTTTCTATCGTTCTCAAGACGAAGAAACTTTATTTAAACGTTCTAACATTTTTGCTACACTGAGTGAAAGAACGAGTCTCATCGTCATTGTCATTTTGTCAAGCCATTCGAGATTGTACGTGTGTCCAGAACGTACAATTTAATAATGTATTTATTATTACTTACTTCTTCAGACCGCGGTGCGGCGAGCAAGTCATTGGATCTCTGAAAAGCTTTGAGTATTCGATGTTGATTTCGTCTACTTAATGAACTTTTTTTCTGAAACGAAAGAAAATGCTTGAAATGCTGACAATCACAGTTACAAGAAGACACGATAAGAATCTAGTTAGGATGACGCATCTTCATCTTCTTTGTGTTTGCCTATGTGCACATTTGCATGAACAGTTTACATCGTTCTGGGACAGACCGTTCTTTTGTGTTGGAAATGCTAATATTGAGACTCCCTCTCAGCTCGTTTGACAAAAAGATATTATTTTTTTGCTGCTCGTTCCCTTTTGTCATCCTACGAATGTACACAAATACTATGTATATAGTAACGTACTCGGAGCGTGTGTTTTTCTGTGCACGTTGTGCAACACTTTCTTTCAATTTTATTTCTTCTGGGGAGATTTTCAGGATTTTTGTATTGAAAGAAAAATTATGCCGTAAGAAGAAATTTGGTGGCTCTCTGTGCACTAGAAAAAGAGCAAGCTGAAGCTCATTCGTTTAGTTTTTCCACATGTGTGTTAACCATTTTGGAATGAAAAAGTAGGAGAAATATGAGACAGAAGGAAAAACAGCAGTGGCACCAAGCAGAGAGACACAATTAGCATGCGTTTGCAGAGAGACAAGACCTGATTTGATTCTGAATGAGTTTTTTTGCTGTATTTGCACTCTTGCTGTTACAAATGAAATCTCATTTTTTCAATAAAATGCACTTAGGATTTTTGGCGCCTGTACATTGCTTCATCATGGACGTCGTCGGTCGTGGAGGTATACAGGAGATGGAAATGGTCCTGTGTCAGCTTTACCCTGGAAACAAGTTAGAGAGACATGGTTGTAAGAACGACACAGAATGGGAAACACCAGAGGAGGAGAAAGTAAATGGAATTAACTCAAGGCTTATAGGCACATGGCGGTGAGAATACTAAAATCCTTTTATGAGGATGTCATAACTTAAACCGAACACTCAGTCAGACCAAAAGCTGGCCTACTGAGCAGATACAAACCGAGTCAACGGAGAAAAGAGGCACACAAGTAGGATTTACTTTGTGGTGTATGAGAAAATCCATAGGGTTTCAAAACTAACAAAATGCAGTCAAACAAAACTGCTTCATTCCAAAAGTATCCAATTGCTCTCAAATTGACGTTTGTCTGCTTCCAAGTCTGCAATTTCCACTTTTCTCGATTTCCCCCTCTCTCCGTATTCCGCTTACCTCTCACTAACTTTGCTTTCATGCGAATTAACCATTCACATTTTATATTAATTTTTATACTATTCCTCCTACTGGCATCACAAGCTTTCCCAGTGGACTTTTTCCAAGTTCCAAATTTTTGTACAATTAACATCGTTCATTCTCTTCAAAAATAGCCTAGCCGTGCTATTTTTATCTTAATTATTTCATTAAACAAACATACCAACTAGTTAATATTACACCTGCATAAACCAAACTCACAATGAAATTAAACGGTTTGAAAAGAAAACCTTTTTGGGGTTTCATTCAAACCATATATTACATATTGCATGTCTAATCATTTGCACAACAAGACATGCGGTTTTTGATTGTCACTACCCATGGCCTTCTATTCATAGTAAGGCGTACAGTAAACGTAATGACAATATGTAACGGGTTAAATGGACGACATGGGATGGCCCAATGAATTTGAGATGCACACGCACCAAGGCTTGTTTGCTTGGTAATCAATAATATTTAATTTTTGGCATAAATTTTCCTTTTCTTTCCCCACAGTAATGACAGGACTTTTCTCTTTGTGTGTCTTCGTTTGCTCCTTCTGGAATGAGAGACAACGTCCCACCCTTTTCGATTGTGCACTGTGTCACGATGTCATTCTGTGTTATTTTTGTCTAAATCTTATGCTATGGTAGCGTATAGCGTAGCACACAGTCGAAACATTCCGTTCCACTCACATTTTGGGTCGAAGGAGCACACACCAAAAATGTCCAGTAAAATGAATATTATTTGTGTTTCCGATGTAAGTAGCGTCTTTTCAGCAATACGTTTAGGTCTGATTCACGTGCAGCGGGGTGTAATTTACGTAATTGAGCATTGCATACACATTGATTTGGATATTTGTTCGAGGTCCTTTTGTGTCCTCTCGTAATTACGGAGCATTCTAATATTCTTTGTCCTGCGTGGAACTCAAATGACAAAAACTCTTGTAATGTGCAATAAATTGTTTTTGTTGACTCAATCCAAGTAGAAGAAAGGAAATTCTTCAATATATAATAATATAAATATATAGCATTAAAAGAATATATTTTTATGAAAAAGAAAGTATTAGTAAAAACTATTTGCTAGGACATGCATGATATTTCGTAATTCGGAAGGGGCACCTGTGTCTTCAGCTGAAAAAGATAGAAAATCAAAATAGGGCTGACTGAATGAAAGATGGATGGTTGAAGAAGAGCCAAGGCCTAATCGCAAATGCAAAGACGTGGGCGAGAGAGTGCTTTGAATGCAAACTAGTTCAGAATGAGCGAGACGAGAGACTTTCTTTTCCATTTCCAAGTGAAAAATGAGTGGCCTTTTTTCAAATTATTTGAGGATCCCAAAAAACTCTTGGTTTTGGCCCATTTAATGGATTCATACGAGAAGAAAGAGAATAGCAGTAGCATTAGGAGTACTGCCGACGTGAATGTACAGTCCAAATGTTTATTCTCTGTGTTTCCAAAGTTCTTTCCAGGTGAGCTCTTTCTCTCGTTTCCTTCTCCATGTGTCTCTAATAGTTTCTAGTCTAGGCATAGCCAATTGCACTTCTTTCCCTCTCTCGTCTAAAGTTCCATGTACCAGGCCGTAGTGTGCAAAACGCCAGTACCTTTACTGCTAATACTTACTACCACCACTGAAATAAGTATTAACCCAAAAAGTTTATATGGAACTTTCCCGTTTACACTTCATGCATATGCAACTCTCACAATCCACACAAGACTCCCGCTGTTGTCCTTCTGTCTGTCTGTCGCTTTTCCCCGTTCTATTATAATGTAAAAAATGTAAAAAAAAAATCTTTACACAAGTTCATCCTTGCACCTGAGGCCAAGGGCCTTTGGACCCACGTGAACATCCCATAAGAGAAAAAATGTACTAAAATACATATTGCATACTGTGTGCTACACGTAACCTTTTATGACTTCACACAAGCTCAAACTCTGTCTTTGCCAAGTGTCCGTAACTTATACAAAGAGCTTATTTCAATTACGTTTTCAATTAGTATTTTCTTCTTATGACTCTACCAGAGTGTTCTATAATACCATATGACATTTCAATTTCCCAGTCGTTTGAGCCGAACGTGTCAATCGTACATTTTTCATGCTCACTCTCTATAGAAGAATAGAGCCGAAGCTTAGGCGGCTCAAGTATAACTTAAATACACGTCCATGTCCACGTCTGCGACATGACGACGGCATGTGATCACGTAACTTCCAGACTTTATAAGATGTGACCTTCCCAAATACAGTTGGCATGAATAAACAATGAATCATTAAATGTCCACGAACATTTACATTACCCCGTCCTCTGTTTATTTGACTCTCTGTCGTAACGTGCGATGTCTGTTACCGTTGCACCTCATCCTACATAGAGTTGGACGTACGAAGTTAGTCGCCTCTTTTCCTAATATCAACTTTGAATGAAAATGGTGTACCTTATTCCCGTATTCTTGTTATTATTGTGTACACAGTCACAAGTCACAATGTCCTCATGACTGTGGACTGTGAACCTAAAATGTAAGCACGTCATAATAAGTAATTGGCAATGTAAATGCTTTACATTGTAAGTGCAATTTTTACTGCAATTGGGAATTGGATCTGATGACACGAGTGATACGAGATACGACAATATAGACTCAGCACACGCTTTAAAATGGAGCTTTCGTTCTGTGGCATGTTGTCCTACATTCTTACATTGCTTTGGTATTACGCAGTCAGTGGAGGAAACAGAAAGGAAGTTACTTATAGACTTTTGTATACTCACACATACACACACATACACACACGCAAACAAATTTGGACATTTTTTGGAGGAAAAATGACTGGAAAAAGTGACTTTTTGTCCTCAATGTCATTTGTCTAAGTTCCGTGGAAGAAAAGGCTGTGCCATTGGATAACAAGAAGGAGCACTTGTGCAATCGGGAACGCTTAGGACGAGACAACAATGGGATAGCAAAGTGGAAAGAACATCAAAATAAGGTTGGCAGGTCGAAGGCCGAAAGATCCTATTGATTTTCCCTCGTATATCGAGAGTTGTTCAATCGAATCGGCATAACAAGCTCAATCTACGGGTCAGACAGTCGTAGCGGCAGCAGCAGCCGCGGTGGCGGCGGGCTCCGCTCCGAAATGTGACAATGAACTGCTCTGCATGAAGAAGAAGAAAAAACGAAGAAAAAGTGAAAGCTTATGCAGTACATACGAAGGAGAAAACTGGGTATCCACGTATGTATATATCACAACGTACTGGTGGTGTGTCGTCTATATAAAGTTTATATCCTTAGGGAATGCATTGCTTGTATTATCTCTACATCGTCACTTCGTCAAGGGGCTTGAGAAAAATGTCCTGTGACTTTTCAAAGTTGTCAAACAGGACATGGAAACAAACTCGGGACTAAGAACGTAAGAACAGAAAGGAAAAGGACTGTTTTCGGTTAGAAATTGCCCGGATGAAAATGCCAATATATCTAACCATGTTTTCTATATAAAAAGCTAGAGGAACGTAACAGCTTTATAGCATAGCAAAAAGCGTAGAAAGAAATGTGCTTTTTTTGAGTGTGTATGGAGTGTTACTGCGTTCGACATTTGACTACTATACACATTTTTTTCACGCCAGCCAGTTTGGATTCACAGGAAGTTGTCTTCAAAAGGGATGAGCGGGCTCGCAACTTGGCAGGCAAAATCCTATTTATCACTAACGCAATTGTAAGTGGCACATACTTTCCCACTTTTATGCTAAAAAACACTGTGCGGTCTGTCTCTGTGTGTGAGGTAAAAAGGAGGCACAAATAGGACATTTCCCAATGGACCTCTTATCAAAAATTTGAGAAGGAATGAAGTCAGTGTTTTTTGTTGTTATGTGCAGTTAAAGTCTTGTCTTTGTACCTTTCGACTATCCCTTTGCATAATGGACACAAAGTGAAGGAGAGTTTTGCAAAGGCCTTTTTCCACACTATTCACTCACTTATACTTACGTCCTTACTACACTCCTACACTACTTACTACTACATTCTTGACGGAAACTTCTTCTAAGCACAACCTATCAAGATGTGAAGGTTGAAAAGAAGAAGACGATGTTTTCTTCATGTTCATAATGTGCCATACAGGATCAACTCAACTTTCACCATTACAATGATGTGGCCATGAAGATGTGACGAAAACATGAAGCGGACGGCAGGGTCTCTTATCTTTTTCTTCTCCTCTTGTTTCTCACAGGAAAAAAATTCAATTCTTCGTAGTTCCTTGTTACGCTCGTGAGTTCGTCGGAGCAGGAACGGAGGAACAACAGGAAAAAACCGGTAGCGGAAGAAAAACGTCTCTCATCCTATCCTTTACTTTATTATTATTATGCTATATTAATTTTGTTTGTTTTTCAAAAAATATGAGAAAAAAAATCTTTTAAGGCTCGCAAGCAGAGCATCCGACCAAAACAATTCCATTACATCCTACACGTTTTTTAGTCCTTTCAAATATATTTAACAAGGGATATAAAGTAGACCCTTGTTTTTAAATGACTTGACTAAATGCTAATGATGCATACTAACACAAACAACGCAACAATGAAATTGTTTTGTTACTATTAGCATGCGTGTATAATAGCTAACTTTATGCGTTTCTTTGAGAAGATGATCATGAAGAAGACGGCGAAAGCATACTTTAAAGAGTATAGGAGAAATGTGCCAAAGTCTCAAGAGATTTTGTAACAAGTCCGGGAAAGCTCAAATTAAAATTCTTTCAACGGCGACATGATATTTCCCCTGCAGTCTCGTCCTGGTCTGCTTTTTCCTTCTCCTTATCGCCTGACAAGGAAAAAAATTCTCAGGAGAGATCCGCCATGAATTGCCGCAGTCTTCTCTCAACTCTCAGAAACCACGAGTTGTGTTGAAAGTAAAGCGTAGAGAAAAAAGTCGAGATGTTGCTGTATATGCAATTCACTATGCGCTCAAATTCCTTAGGTCGCCCCACCTCATGGCCTTAAAGAAAAAAGAAGCGAGACCTTCTTAATCAATTTGAAGAATCCTTCTTTTCCTTCTTGATTAAACCTTTTTAGCATACAATCTTTTTTCCTTTCTTGTTGTGTTGTTGTGCCGATAAGCAATCTTCTCACAAACTTAAATTTGTTGTTTGTAGTAAATTCTTGTATAACAGGGTCTTTGAATACTTTTCTGCCCAATGTGTTTTTTCAGTTTCAGTTTTTAAATGCGCAGGTGTTGACAATTGAACTTATATGCTTATCAGATGGAACACGAAAAAGAGGTAACATTACATGACTACTTGTTCAAACACAAAGACCCCATAATCAACTGTACTTTTGGATATTTGGTCAAAGGTTTGATGTGTGGTTTTTTGCTGTCCAACAAGCTTGTTTCGCGTGATGATGGCATTTTGTCATATCTTTATAGTAGTAGTTATAGTACATAGTGCGGAAAGTGAAAACCCACAATGGTGAAAAGCAACTAGGGAAACCTTGGAAGCGAGTGAACCAACTTGGTCAGAATACAAATTGCAAACTTAGGACTGTGTTTAACAGCTAATGAAGAGACAGGAGGGAACGACTGTCGTCATTGTTCACCGGAGCCTTACAGCCGTTATTCCAGTTTGGTAATGTATTGTCACACACGTTCAGAATGAATGTGGGTGAGAGTATAACGGTAAGGTTCGAGAAACCAGTGAGTCCGAATATAGGAACAGAAGCCGAAGGTTTATCTTCCACTCCGCACGTATCACAAAACTCTCTTTCTCCTTCTTTTCCAGAAAGCCTCATAAGAGAAAGTGGAAGAATGGAAAAGTGTCCATGAAATGAATGAGCTGGATGGCTGCAGCCAATAAGCTGTACGGAGTACTTGCCCCTCTCCCCACCTTTGAATCGGGCCTTAAATTCCACTTCAGGAGACAATAACGGTGGCAAAAACCCACTTGAGTCCATGATGGCGTCTGGTGTGAATGTGACGTGGTCATAACTGTGTAAATAGAACGAGTCTACGACTTCGCTTTACTCGAGTCAAAAACCACACTTGAAATGTTTGACCACGACAGAATATCATCGAGGAATCAAAATCCACTCACTTGTCCTCTTCATCCTTATCCCTCTTACCAAGCAAATATAAAAAAAGTCGGTCTCTTTCTCCTGTACATAAACTGATATCATATACCTCTCATATATGACAGAGACTTTTGTAGACTTTTCTACATAAAAGAAAGTCAATAATCTGCGCATTAAAGCTCCGCTGAGTGATAGTGTTGAAGTGTTAGCACATATACACCAATACTCTGTGGTTGTTGACATGCTTTCTCTTCGGGATGGATTGAAAACAAAATTTCTGGATATTTTGCTTCCATCGCAAATCCAAAATTCATCTTTCAGAAAAGTAAAAAAAAAAAGAAAATGTCCTCAGAAAAATTTAGCAGATCAAAAAGAAGTAACGACTGCAAGTTCTTTACTAGACATACATTGATGAGAACGAATGGAAGAGCAGCGGAACAGCGGAAGAGAAAATGTGGTCGAGACAGGAAGGAGCAAAATGAGAAGAAAGCAGTTACAGAATATGTCTTCAACAACATTGTACCTGTCGTAATAAAGCGGTCTTTGAGGTTCACAAGCTTTCTACTACGGCTTCTAATAGTCTTGTCCTATGTTTTATTTCCTCATTTTGCGAAAGGAAAGGAGGATTTTTTGAAGGGTATCTCTCACCACGTCACTACGACGTAGTCCTTCGTTTTCCTATGGCATCGTCTTGGAGTTCCCACAGAGTCAACCGTCAACAGCTAAGAAACGACAGTGGGTCGATGCGACACAGTGCTTGTAGAACATTTCGAGTCTATTGTTAATTTCTCCGCATCCTTCCTTTACTTTTACACAGTTACTTTTCCTTGTTCCCTCTCACTGTAGCAATATTATAATTTGCTTTATACATGTTAACGTATTGTATCATTGTATGTACAGCTAACAAATTTGTTTGTAGAAATTTCCCAGTAGGGAAAATGAAGATGGGGACAGTGGAATAATTATATTTGATACAGTCGGAAATGTAAGTAAGAGAGTGATTCCATAATACGTTTTAATATGGGACAAATGACAAGTTCTCTAGAGAACATAATAGTATCATACTGATTAGACTTACTTTAAGGAAATGATGGAGGTAGACTGGATTTAATTCGATCGTGATCATCGTGACCGCAGAAAGTGTTCGGGTAGTATAGTCGACAGATTCAGTTGGACGACGTTAAGACTAATTGTGGGATATTGTGTGTGTAAATTTCAAGGAGAATGAATGTGAGTCGTGACGACGAGAAGGTAGCAAGCGTGGGAAAGAACTGTCCGCGTCTTTCGCATGAATTGATTTGCGGTCGACCAATGGAATCGGGTTATAAGAGCATGAAGCACTCGAGCAAAAGGTAGTAACGTACTTTCGCTATATATGATACGAGGATACGACGTATTAAAGGTATTGGATGTCATTGTCATGGAAGAAGGAAGAAGATATGCGAACTGGAAGTACAGAGAATCAAGAACACAAGAATATGAGTAAAAGACTATGAATTATAGCATTAAGGGGTTTCCAAGTTGTGAGTCGAGAAGATACGATGATCAGAAGGCCATTTTCCAAGCTGGAAGAGATCCAATCAACGTCCAGATTGAATTACACAGTTTGTACTTAATCGCATCATGGGCAACCTATTGAGTCATAATAATAAGATTCTCACGCCATCAACAGCATGAAGCAGTTGTGACGACTTTGAAATTGGAATTGTAGGAAGAGAAGGAAGAAGAAAACGAAGTCCATCCAGTACACTCTTCCTCCATGGGGCACACCCTGACATGCAGATAGCTGTGATTTCATGAAAGAGAGGAAAGAAAGAGAAAGAGAGAGAGAGAGAGTCTCACAGGGAAGAAATTCCATCCAGAATTTCTTGAATACATGCATTGAGAGTCGTGTCAATGAAAATGCTGTGTGTACGTAATATTTGGTTGGGTTGGGTTTGCCTCTGGTTGGGTTGGTTGGGTTCATATATGCTATTATAAAATGTTCCTCCTCCGGTGTGTTCATCCCAGACCCCAGACGTCTTTCGCTTTCACTTGGTACTTCGTAGTAAGAAAAACGTAAGGAAATCCAAACACACTAATCCTTTTATCCAGCTTCCAAACTGAGTCAATATTAGAACCACAATGTCTTTAGCCAACTTTCCTTCTAGGGTTTTTGAGTCACTGTGCTAGGAACGGGGTGAGACGGATTGTCGTCGTCGTGGTGGAAGGAGAACGCCGCCGTGTTCCACCGAACTCTATGGGCTGTGTCTAAAAGGGGAACGCGTCCATAGGGCACTTTACGCTGTGTCGCCTTCGTTTCTTTCCCTCCAGTTTTATTCATGTCCTCATAGCCATTCTTCTTCTGTCCTCGCCCAGAACATCACAATTGGCTGTCATTGGATTTTCCAGTACACGGAGCACCATGACTCCAGGGGAGAAAAATGACGTGAAATCACCTGCTGGTTTTTGCATCGCTTTCTTCACTCAAGAACCTTCTCCTCCCGCCACCTTCTTCTTGTGTCTTTGGGCACTTATGTTTTCTCCCATTCTTCCTTCCAAAGTCCATTTCACAGTCAATGATCGGCTTACGTATTGACTCCCGAGACTCTCAAGTACTAAAAGCATTCAAAGCTTTCTTCTATACTCCTACACTCTACTACAGTTGCGTGCTTTACGCAAAATTACATAAAATCTTCAACTTTTCTAGACCAAGAGGCAGCCCGACAATTCATCCTGTACTCCAATCTTCAGAAATGTTGCCATTGTCGGATAATACTTATAATCCTAACGTCACAAGGAATCACAAGTAGGAAAAGCAGGATTCAAGGAAATAGCCAATTATCATTGTGCTACTATATGCTCCGGTAGATTTCCCGGAAAAGCGGGACTACTATTGTGTAGTATGTTTCTGAACTGCTCTTTGAACGCTAGTCCAACTTCCCTTACAAAACTCCTGTTCTACATGTACTATCGGAGTAACATAGTACTACTATAAATCGACTGGATTGTATACGAGTGCGGATTCTTCTGCCGTTGCAGTTGCAACAACACAACGCACTCTCAAATTCACTCTCAAATATATAGCTACAGTATACACCATAATTTCTATTACTACTAACTGTTCTACTATAGGAAAGTTATAGCGTTCGGCTTTGATTCGCAACTTGGTCGTGTATTTCAAATCTCAGGGGAAATCCGGAATGCTCACTTTGAATCGATCTCACCTCTTCTCTCTTGTCCTGCTGCTTTCTATACGATTTGCCTCGTTGGTTCCATGGACAGGAGCACAGGCAAAGAGCGAGGCACTTGCCGACGTAGCAGGTGCTTCGAGTCAAGTCAAGACACAATGCAATTCACCCGACGTCCATGTCCACGTCAGCATTTGGCCCGGTCGGGTCATCTTCTCAGCCTTGGCGGCTAGTGAAGCTTGTCTTATCATTTTTATGACCCTGTCGTCATTTCATGCATGGTCAAATAAGCTCAAGTCAATGGCAGATGAGGCCCTTCACCACGACCACGTTCCGTAGCCATTTTACATTTTATTTGCTCTTATGGTATACCTTTCGTTACGATGTATTGGCTGTATGTGGCGTTGCTCTGTACTTTCCCTAACCCATAACGCTTTATAGACTAACCACTTTTGTTGATCCGAATTTTAAAAGAAAATCCTACTATACAACTATGCATTCTCATGCTTCCTCTCTTTCTCTTCTGTAATGCATCAACACACACAACTCAAAATGAATGGAAGAAGGCGTCAAGAGAATAGTATGTGCTCTGATTTCACGTCTCATAGGAAAAAGAGGATTTATTGGCAACCTCCTGTTGGAACTGAATCGATTATGACCGTTCCTATCGTATTCACTTGTCCCCGGCAACGAACAAGCGCCAGGTTCTATACTTACCTTCTAGCATTATAGTATGAAAGGCTCCACAACATCCACAAACATAACAAAATGCATCTATATTTTCACTCGACTGCCGTCTCCACTTTTCGTCTTCCGCTCTCTCGCTATGGCATGGCAGGCGAAATATTATGACAAGCCCACTGGAAAAACCCATTCTGCACAATACTCAATGTCATTATGTAAAATGAATTGTAAACAAAGTCAATATTCAAAACGTTTTAGGGAAAATATGCTGAAGGATTTTATTTTTTCCCATAGTTTCCAGTATCACCAGAGTAGTGTTTACATTTGATTACACTTTTAGTGTCACATACACTCGTACCCATTTAAACACATGAGAAGAAAATGACAATGACAAAAGCTATTACTTCTGCTCCATTCTAAACCCAGTACACGTAAAGTCTAAAATGTAATCCCAATAATGTACACATTATAGCATTTTGTATTATTATAGAACAGTTGTTAAACACTATACGTACTATAATATTCAATACAAACACCAAATAATTCTACTTTAATACTTTTTTTGCACCGTCATTATGTAATTTATATCCACGCAATTTTTCATAATTTTATGTACTTCGTAATAATTTTAATAATGTTTTTTTTGTCGGAATCAATACACAAATTTTTGGTTGTTTTTTTCTCACTTATTTGGTACCACAATAATAATTATACTTTGTACGGGATGTGATGATTCTGATTCATCGGTGACCTTTTTGACTTGCCTCCTTTTTTATGCGGGTTCAACACATCAACAGGCTCCAACACAAATGAATTCATTTCCCTTTCCTTTCTTTCACAGAAAAGATAAAGTGTGCTACATTTGTCAAAGCGTTGTTACTCTCATCCGAAGACATGACTAACGCCATCGATTTCAAAGTGACAAATGAAACCTCATTAGATACTGAAACCTATAATATGTAAGGGTATACGTATATAATTTTACATCGTCTGACAACTGCAACACGAACAGTGCTTTGTAATTTATACTAGTAAACAACCGAATCCACAATCCCTTTTCTTCATTCTCGTATGAATCACTCGGTGCAACTTGATACCATCGTTCACAAGGAAAAACAATTCCTGTAGTTTAAATGCGTGCAACACACGAGGCAGGTTAAGAAAGAATGCAATTTGTACACAACAAACGAGACGAATCAATGAAATCCCTTGTGCTGCCTGTGTTTTTTTCTATTCTTAAGTTTTACAATGTAAGGGAAAAGGGACAGTCATTCAAATTTCTTTTATCATACCACATTCTTGGTGAGTTTCTGGGGGTAAACGGTAAACTTAACTGGCGTCATCGCTGAGAATACTTCAGGGGTAACCTAAGACGGGGGCGGGAGGTAATCGTTTACTGCTTGGTGAATATGCTCGAATTCTGTTGTACTCGGTGGCAAACTTGGGTGTTTGTACGACAAGAGAAAGTAGCATTTGCCTGGGATGTCCGTGGGAAAGCCCTTCGGGAGACAATCACGACTCCGGGCTTCAAACTCAAACCCGGGTGTTTCTAATAAAAACCTAGATAAAAGTTAATAGAGACAATGATTGTAAGCAATCAAACTAGCTTGTTCTAAAAATCAGGATGGTTCAAAATGACGCGATTTTAAACTCTTTTAGTGACAGTGAATGAATGCGATACTATGAAACTGACGCGTCCATCTTTATACACAGACCGTTATTAAGTAAGTTTGTATACCTGTGAGTTGTTGGGCTCACATTGATCTTCATTGGCTCACTTCCAGATTCAAACTTGTTGGCAATTGTGACATTGTGACCAAAAAGACAATATCTTGGCATCTTGACACCGACGACTCCAGCCAGAACTGAACCAGTGTGGAGTCCAATACGCATCTAACATTTCAGCAATGATTATAAAATTAACATGTGAGCAAAAAAGTACTATAAAAAATCATTCGATCCCTTTGCTATAAAAGTTGAAAATACTGAACGAATGTTGTAAAAACTCCTCTCTCACTCGAATCGGTTGTCCGTCATGAGTTTGATGTTTTAAACATGTTTTGATCATTTTGAGTGCCATCCATGAAATTTGTTGGGCGTGAGTTGGACTTTGTCTGTGTAGTCCACCCGCGACACAATAAGCATCTCCGATTGTCTCCACCTTTGAGATTTATATGTAACATGCCTCATTTATTGGAATTTATTGAAACGCATTCCTAGAAAACTCGCTCGTTTGGTTGGTGGTTTTGGTTTACGTATTTATCTGGTTCTCAACCATCATTAATTTGGGATCTTACTGTACCTTGTACACGTCCAGGTGCCCACAGAAAGCGTCAAATTGTGTGTATAGATTCTGCAACATATCAACTACCATCATGGGAGTAGCCGTAGAGCAAATTGAAGTGAATCCAACTATGTCACTAAACAACATGGTCACATTGTCGTGCAGTTTGGCCTCAATAGACTCACCTGAACAGAATCAAATGAGATTTGCGAAAATGAAAAAAAAACTATTAGAACATATGATGATGAAGGACATTACATCAAGAATGTTGGATTTGGATCAATGTCTAAAAATGCTATAGAAGACACAGAGCTCAACTATAGAAAGGGAACATTATGCTTACCGAGCCATAAACGTTTGGCAATATCCTGAGGAAAGATGAGGTGCAACAAGGATACATTTTTTTCTCTTTCAAGGTCTACAGCCTTGGAAGCTTCTTCAATCGACTCTCGCAACTTGTCCATACGACGCTTGAGTCCATCCTATATTCATTCATAAAAGAAGTAAAAGCTTTAGAACCTACGTTACTCGTTTATTTATACACAACTGTGAAAGTACTCAAGTTACAAGCATACACAGCTTGAATACTGCATATACCACCATATTATAAAGCGTAGAATAGGTATCATGGGAAAGCACGTCTTTGTATTACATATCGTGATATCATAGTATAATACCGTAGAGACGCAATTTGACTTTGGAGAAAATTTTAATTTTCTTCCATGTATAGTAATTTTAATCTGCCAATCTGCCGACTTTGCCATGTGATAATCAAACTCTCTTTGATTTCTCATTATGTTTCGTTGAGCGAGCAAAGGAATGAGCGATTTATCATTTATATATAGCTTAAAACCCAAACAGACACGGTGTTTGTCATGATCTCGGAACCGGCTAATTTTGAAGGATGAAGAAATCTGTCCTATCAGCAACCCTTTTATGTGTGACCTGCTCAAAAGGAAACCGCTTCTGAAAGCCTTTTTGAAGCTTCGTCGTCCTGAGCAAACTTTAGTTTTGATTTGGTTTTCTAAATTCTAAACTGCGTCGCAAGTCCAATTCAAACCTGTGAGTTATTACATGCACGTGGAGCTTCATAACCTGAACAAGCATGAGAATGTAAGTGGAAAAGCAAACTTTTATGTCCTTTTCTGTGGCTTTGCATCCTACCCGGAATTTTGAAAGATGAGACGCGTTACGAGATGGACAGATCATTTGGTATGTAAACAGCATTCGATCGAATTCAACGGCGACACACATATTATGATTACTAAGTAACACTTAATGTACGTGTTGGATGATGCTGCTCTAGTTCTTCTCTTCGCGCAGAGAAAACAAAAATGAAAAATAAAAACGCAATGTTAAAAAGCACCGTTGTGTAGTAAATACTATATATACGAACTCCTACACTTGTGGTGTGAGTGATGGTTTTCCCATCAATTTAACATTTCGTAACGTACAATTCACATTCACATGTCTGTAAGACATGACAGATTTGGGAAGACAGTGTGACACGGGCTTATGAGACCCTGTTGATGAAGAGTGGAAATTAGCTGTTTTCTCAGCACCACGTTTTCTTCTTCTACTTCAATTCGGGACGTGTCAGTCGAGCGTCGAGAAGACGGGAAATCCAATTTCATGATGAATCCGTTTGGGGAGGTCGCGCAAACTGTGAGTTGTCACTCCCACGGAAATCAGTGTGTCTGATTTTTGATGATCTTGTCAGAAAGTCTTTCAGCTTTCTCACATTATCATGTTGTCAAAGTCACGTTCCTCTGCGGGGAGCTTGTGTGTCGTTTTTCTCATTACTTCAACACCCCAACCTCACACTCACACATACTCAAAGTCTCATTCTAATAAATAATGCTTCAAGAAATCCTCACGCTCACTTTTTATTACATATCCACAAGTATAAGTGCGTTTCTTTTCAAGAGCCTTATTATGTCAAAATTGCTTTGTATTCTTGATGTACATGTTTATGCTATAAAAAGTCCTCATGTCCTCTTACTTGAATAACCTCATTTTCAGAAATTGTCTTCTTCAAGAGGTTCATAATAAATTCAATCATTTCTTGACTACGGTATCTACACAAACTTGCCAGATAAAAAAACAACTCCTTACACAATACGTAAAGAACATGCTTTATCTATTTAATCTATCTGAAAATTTGGCTCAAAAATAATAATATTAGCATTTTGCGTCGTTCGTCCAAAAAAATTTTTTGAAGGACTCTTGAAGTTTGGAGAAGAAAAATAATGAAGATAAAGATGAACGAGATTTTCACGATGATTTAGTTTCGTGAGCCGGAAAATAGAATTAGGAAACAAATTCTTCTTTCAAGAGATAAAAGCAGATGTGTGAAATTAAAAGGGGGCAAGTTGAAATCCCAAAAGAAGGGAAAAGTTGTGTATTCTACGTAGTGTTAATTTGGGAACTGCTGCAAAGACTTAAAGAAGAGCCTAAAGGTATTTGGTGTCATATGAAGGTGTGTGAAAGAGATTGAATGAGGTTCAGTTTCGCAGAGTTTGAGACTTGCTTTCTCTTTCTCACAGTGTCCTTTTCCCCTTTTGCATGTTTTTGTACGGTGCAAAAAAAACTTTGCCACACCTTTTGCAGCTTAATTTGCACTAGTGGGCAAGGAGAGGAAGTTGGGATGGTAGATAAAGTTGTAAGAGAAACGAGAAACGCATTGAAGGAACCAAGCCGCATGCAAATTGAAGATGAAGAGTAGAGCATCGTGTGAAATGGATGAGGACTTTTGCCTCGAGAGAGAGACTTAGGTTCCACACTCATTTGTCCTACACAGAATACAGCGAGGACGAGAAAAAGTCTCCAGATCTTCACTGTTTTGTTCGCCTCCTTTTTTGAAAAATGGGGAGATAATGTAAATCGAGAAACTTTGCCCATTCCTTTGGGAGCTTCCCAAAAATCTTCAAGTGAGCAACCTGCACGGCTCAAACTCTCATCGTATCAAATGTATGATGATCAGAAAGCAGATGTGGCTCCGGTATGACACCACCACGCAAACTGGCAGTGCGGCTAACCTCATTTTCCTTTCATCTTCCAATGTTCCAATCTCTAAACGTACTTTATGAAATAACAACCTCCTCCACCTAGTACTTCCAGCAAATTGTTGGATGCGCCTATTGCATTATTATTTATGAACACAATCCAATTCATTCATTCATTCACTAAAGAAGAGGAAAAAATGGTCGTGAGTACGTACCTGGGCTCTGGATTGTTCTCCGACTAAAATGACGTCTCTGGTCGCGTCATGGATGGGAATGTCAGAAATGTACAGACCTCGCGTTGTGAGGCCGTCCAAACCGTCGATCAACGGAGAACCAAGAAAAAGAAGACTGTCAGATTCCCAACAATAGACCATTTGTCCCTTCAACTCCATTCCCTGAAGACCAAAGAAGCGACAAAAGCGAAGACGGTAAGATGTTGAATAATATTTGATTTTGTATACATACGTAATCGGAAGAGTCAATATAAAAATTGAGTTTACCTCAGCCTGCTGCTTGGCCCCATTGTTTTTGGCGAGGTTCACAAGGCGGAGAAGGAAAGGAGTATTCACTCGGTGGAAAATGGATTGGAAGGAAATCTCCATGCCCAGGTCAGGACGAACAAAGCAGAAGAATTCTGTGACTTTGTAGCTGTCACGTCGGGTCGGTCGTGCGGCAGAGGTGGACCCGCTGGCCAAGAGCGTAGGTGCAAACAGCTTCAAAAGACTCGAACCCAATTGTACGATGCGGAGGTTGCGATCCAGAACAAAGTGCCAAGGGAAAGCTCGACTGAAAAGCCCAACGGATATACTCAAGTCCGTCGGACTCTGACTCAAAGTACCAAGTGTTTTCTGTGGTTTCTCCTTGAGATCCTTATACTTTATGTCGTAAGTGAAGAAGAAAGATCTTGATTTGGAACCTTGAGACGACTCTAAAGTCAAGTCGTGCAGCATCGCGTCCACTCTTGCACGAGTTTGAATTTCCAATTCACACGAGTACAACACTGTGCCAATAGTGCTCAAAATGCTCTCAAAGAATATGCCCATTACATCCTCCCCCGTCTTTGTCTTGTACGTTACTGTATATCTCTCTGTGCTGGGCGGATCATCAGGACCCGCAGATACCTTTGCCGTTACAATCGATTCCGCAATATTCCCGATGATGGCCATGCTACAAAAATCCAAAAGAAGAAAGTGCCCATTCCTCTGAAAACTTGGACTTATGCGTTGCTTTGATGTCCTTCCGCACATACGGAACAAAGAACCACTTGCACATTTTATATGCACTTACCCTTGACTAGAGTGCTTCAGTTCCTCCTGAACTCCATCCATATTGGAAAGAAATTTCCCATAGTCTGGCCCCAGTGACCGATAGGCTCTTTCGAAGTGAGTGGCACAGCTGATAAAGTAATTCTTACCCAGAGCTCGAATGAAAGCTTCTTTGTTGGCAGTTGTAACGCCATGATCTGTTAAGAAAAAGAAGATGCAGACTTCACTAAATTGTAATATAGCTAACTTATACGTACTTCTCCGCTCCAGTAGGTTCCAGAACCTCTTTCTCTCCTACTATACTTTACTACAAAATATACGACTGTAACCATATAATAGACTACGGTAAAGTTTCCTAGAATGAGGCACGCAGGTGAGGATGATGAAAAGAACAATATTAGATTCTACAAGGAAAGTGGCAGGAGGACGACACTCGTCCTCGTGTTTGTCGTGGCAGCGTTATTAGTACAAAGGTTTCTCCTTCCACGTGTTCCAGGTTTATATTGTTCCAGGAGAGAAACGAGAAGACATTTCGTCGTGGAAAACAAAGGAGGGAATCTACTAACTAGTGTTAATTACTGCTCACATAAAGTTGTTTGGTATTATGAGACAAACTCGCCGCCAAGGGAGGTGTACGAGACGAGAGTGATAGGAATTGAGGGCATAGTAATGCGGGGATGGAATAATGCCTCAAAATGCGGGAGAACTCCTGGAGTGCACGACTGAACACAGGAGAAAGTTCATCCAACGCCACACACTGCCCTCACTTTGGGCTTTTTGTTCGGCGGAGTCGTGTCGATGTCAGTCTCGTTTGAGAATAATGTTGAATAACATGAAATTTTATTCGTGCCCTCTGTCCCAAACTCAAAGTCTCGACAGCACGGCTCTTCAATGCTTTCACTCACTTCTTCCCAATTGCATTTCAATTGAATCAACAGACACACGTCCTCGCCTGTCCTTGACGCACTCGAACGTTGTCAAAATGAACAGCAACGAAATGGAAAATCCTCTCCTGCCCTTTTTCTCTTCTCAACCCACATGCTGGGACCCTTCCCTGTTTTGACTTACCAAATCTCTTGTGAATGATATCGCTTACCACGTTGGGACCGATTCACACAACGAGTGCACGTACTAACTGCTATCAAGACACCGACTTCTCACCCAGTTATATACTCCAGTTTCTCCAGTTTCGTTTGTTTCAGATTACAACGAAAACTGTTCTAAGGTATATACCCTTTTGAAACGATGTACCGTACGTATAATACACAGCCGTGACGAGTCCCAGTCAGCGTTTATGTACGCAAAGAGTATTGGCTGGGTTCATGTTCAAGCACAACATGGTTTGATACAGTATAGACCATGTGATGTCAAAGTCTTGTTGACCTCAGTGACTGCGACTGCAACCTTCAGACCCTCTGCCGGAAGTCATAAGATGATTTCCGGCAACAGATTCATCTTCTTTTGGTTTCCCTGCACGTCTCACTTTGCATACATTGTGAGAAGAACTCTTTGGCCAGAGAGCAGAAGAGACACGTCCGCTCCTTAACAACATCTCTTGCCCGCAAATGTGCTCTCGTTTCCTATCTGTACTCAGCTAAGTGAAGCAGAAGCTCAGGAGACAACTACCAAACTGACGACATGTGTTCAGCAACGTACACTTTCGTGAAGAAGGTACAGCGTGAAAAAAGAAAATGTGCTCAAGTAGAAGAAGTCCATTGGGTCTTCTTCTACTACTACTTGTTCTTGTTCGCTTTTCTTCTTTCATTGTGAGATTGTAGAAAAATACACCTAGGAAAAGGTGATGATGGTGCTTGGTGCACACTCGGCACACTCCAGCAAGGCGGGTACGGCTTGGATCGTAAATTACAGATTTTCGCAGGATGTGGTGCACTTCTGGACTGAACTACTGGAAAGTGGGCCAGAAAAGCTGACAAAAATTCTGCGCCCACAGCCACGACCCAGAGACTATGTCCCAATGGACTGATTCTCACAAACCTTAGGAAGGCAGCGGTGTTTTCCTTGCACGTCTGCCGCTGTCGTGTTTCCCTGGGTTCCTGTGGTTTCCTTGCTTCCTACTATCCTAGAGTTCACACCGAAACGGCTTCTCGATGCTCGTATACTAGTGAGAATCAGTTCTCTTACCATGTTTGCATATTCATGCCTGAGTCAGTGGGCCATCTGACCACTTTCCTCTAAAACCTATTTCTGTTCTCGTCTGTCGACGCCGTAGCCACAATTCTTTTTCTACATGGGTCTCTTTAAAAGCCGCCATTTCTCCTGCACCCTGTCCAAACTGACAGTGAAAAGATACACAATTAAAAGTGTACAATGTCTTTCCCCTTGTCACGACGAAAGCAATTCCCTCTACTGTCGACGTAGTCGCACAAGCGACAGCTTTTTAACACTCGCAAACATAATGGCTTTTTCTCTGACACATTTCCCACGAAGCGTCATATCATTTACACACCTTGTACACACGAACATGAGATTCAAGTTAACTCAAGGTAACACGGCCACACAACTACAACCATAACACGTACCACTGTATTACACGAACATCAACAAACGTGTCCGTTAGACTAAGAAGTACAAGGTCCATGTTTCCCTGGAGTTGGAAAGAAAAATCCGACTGAGCATGGACAACTTATACGACGAGGAGACGAGGCCGACAACAACCTTTGCGATCTTCTTCTTCTTTTTCTTATAATGGGAAGCTGAAAGCCTAAAGAGCAGGAGAAGAAGCAGCAGCAGTGAGAGCAAATACACATTTGTAAAAGAGAAAAGAGCGGCTTTGACAGACGGCTTTTGTCTTTTTCTTTAGCTCGGGATGTGTACTCTATATTGGAAGGGGTGATGAGGACTAGTGCCATATCACATTGACATCCTTATATTCTACACACGGACAAGGCTTCTTTGGACGTGTTGAGGCAATGGACCAGAAATGAGATGAAAGTCTAAAAAGAGATGTGCAAGATTCCCGACAAAATGAGAAAATAGAGATTCCTTTGGTTCTCGCTCTTCGCTTGTCGTGGGGTATGCCCTTTTATGCTTCCTCTTTCTCTCTCTTCCACTCTCACTCTCACTCTGCGTATCACGCCTTTTCGTTCAAAAGAGCTTTTTCCTACTCTCATCGCCTCCTATCCCTTCTGGCACTAAATTGCTGGAACCAGGCAATAAAAGGCTACAAGTAAATATCCAATAATAAACTTCGTTTTGTGCTGGAAACGACGAAATTCTCACACTACTATTCCTAACTTTCTCTTCTCTTTTTCTTCCGTCCCATTTCATTAATTCCGATTTGGATTCATAGCTTCACCCTCATGACCCAATGCACTCTGCGTATCTATTCATGCTAGTGTAACACTCACTCAGTCTTTATTCTCATATAAGAAAACATTTCCGTCCAACTTCCTTTTTTCCACAGTGGAAGTCCTCCCTCCAAGAAATACTATTATTCCATATACGGAATGCCAGACATGCGAACGCAGAGACGAATACTTTTGTGCAAAGTCGAGCACTAATCGTTCTCTATCTCACAGTGCATTTTGCTCTCCTCCTCTCCTCCTTCTCCTTCCCGTCAAAGTACTTTTCTCTACTTCTTTCTATTTCTTCCAACGATGAATTTATGCTTCATGGCAGAGCAAATATGGAGGAACGCGACAACAGCATGACTAAAGTCTTTTGACAATGAAGAAGGGACAATACAATCCATGAGTCGTCACTCAAGAGAATAGTCGTATTTTCGTTTCACATGGGAAAATAGAAAGTGGCGTCCTTAAAAGCATGAATCGACTGATTGCTGGCAATTGCCGTTCAGCTTTTCCCTCCATGGCAAAAGTGAGTAAGGGAGAGAAGAACGTCGACTGCCAGCAATTTGAGCTTATTTGGCACTTTCTCGAGAGTCAAAATAAAATCCAAGTACTAGTTTCCTTCATTCGCATCCGACCCTGTCTCACTCATTCGTGCTCTTTTACTGGGATTCAGTCGGCTCAGACCAGGACTTGGAGGAATAGAAAAGAAGGAACTGGGTCGTAATGCACCTTCTCCGTATGCACATTACGTCTCAACACACACACACTTACACACATTGGTGAAAGCGAGAGAGAGAGAGAAGGGGAGAGAGAGAGAGTTAAAGTCTCTCACGGGCATACGCGGTCACTGCTGTAAATATAAGTAAAAGCCAGAGAAAGAGGAAAATGCCAGAAACGTGCCGGATGCACAGCTAATGCATTAGGTATGCATACATTTCTGTCTGCTTTCAACCAAAAGAGAAAAAGGACGAGTCTACACTTAAACCTTGGGACTGAAGGGTGAGAGCGAAAAAAAATGCTAGCACACACGGAAACCACCTTGATGCCTTTTCACCTTATGGTCGCGTAACACGAATATTTTCTCGTGTAGACAAAACTGGTGGAATATTGAGTCTCAAACAAGTCCAAGTAAACAAAAAATGTGACGGAAGAAGCTCAGGGGAAACGTTGGTAAGTAGGATGTGAAATAAACTGAATTTTCCAAAATGATAAACTGTCCGTACTTCGTATTTCCTTCGTTGGCTTCCCTGCGAAATGTGTATGTGTATTGTATAAAGAGACAATTTTGTGAAAAGACAGGAACTTCAAAAACTCAACTTACTTAAGTTCAATTTGGCCTGTACAGTTAGAGTGTGCCGGAAGCACAAAGAAGGACTAGTACATGCCACATGTAGTTTTCTAAGACAAGGCGAAAATTCAATTTTTTATCTTTACATCGCATTTTAATGGAGACATTCGCTGGGGCAAGAGTGCGCCGCCACTAAATCAACGCAATCAAGGCGTAATCTCAGGAGGAACTCTTAATTCGCAACAACTTTGGCGCCATTGTGGGAAAAGTAGTAAAGTTGCTCGTTACGCCCAAGCATTGCGGGCACAAGAGAAAGCGAGAGAAACTTCGCTTCTTCCTTATTAACCCGTTCAGAAACACACAAGCTTTTGCTTTTTGCACGCCCTTCGTCTACCGCATCACACCGCGCAGCCAACAACCTTCTCCTTTTCCCCACTCTTCTCATCCTTCTTCTCTCTCAAACTCAAAGTGTAATACTAGGGATAAGTTGGAATCGTAATTATTATCCTCAGCTATCAAATCCTTCCTGTGGTTTGCAAAACTAAGAACACTTCTGAATGTGCCGTGTGACACATACAGTTTTGATAACATGCTTAAGCTCTCATCAAAATGTCATCATGCCTTTCTATCACCAGCTTTCTCGTTTAGCTTTCCCCTGTCCTTTCATCGTCATTTTCTTAAGTGCACTTTCCTCTTTACTACTAAGTAACACATGCACACATGATACTATCCAATAAAGTATCAGTTTAGCTTACGATACCAAATTATAGAGTTCCCATCAAACATCTAACTTTTTCAGCCTGAAAAACGTCCTCTGAAAATAATCTTGCTTCTCAAAAAGTTGGCAGAATACTAGAAATAAATATGGTTGATCTTCTGATATTCTGAGACTTGCTCATGTTACTTTGTGGCTTCTTACACAACAACACAACCATTTTGTATAACACTAATGCCGTCTATTACTTCGTACCTATTTACTCTTTTTGACAGTAAATTGGGACATTTCCACTTTTCCATCAAACTTCGATGACTAAAAGAAATCATCATTATTTCTGTTCAGTGAAGAAAGTTGAATGTTCTGAACTAGTGGAACTACTAATAGGCTCTAAATTTGGTTGTTAGCACAAAAACCTTGTTCTGGCTTACCTTTACAATGAGTTTGGAGCACAGTGGTGATGAGGTTGAACAAATCTCCTGCTCGGATTGAAGCAGCCTCAGCTCCGCTTTGATACTTTTCCAGCTCGCATCTATCAAAAGAAAAACCAGATCGTTACAACAGCGAGTACAAGAAGCAGACAGACGAAGCGAAGAGTTGACAAGTGCTTTTTGAAGTGGGTTGAGAGAGACTTCTTCCTTTAGCCGTTGTTAGTATTTCGTTGTTCCTCATGTCTTCATTTGTGTGACAATGGATCCATTAAAGAATCGCATGCCATAGGGTTTCGTTTCTCCGAGTGTCCCTATTCTTTTTAAGAGCCGTTTTGTCCCATGGACGCATATTATTAACAGCGTGTCTTTTTGAGGGCTTTTAGTGATCCTGGACAAAAAAGGGGCAACCCTGCTACGTCTGCTAGGCAAATGAGATGTCACTCGCTGGGAGAGATTTGATGACTCCGTCGAGAGTGAAATCATCTCCCATTGTCTGCCTTTCCTCTTTTGTTTCTTTCGTGTCGGTCATTGTGTCCTCTCCACTTTTATCATTAGAGCCTCTCCCAAGATCATAATCTAAAAGTTCCATTTTAGTGTTGGCAATTGCAACCGCGCGTCCTTTTTTCTATTGTCTAGTGTAGTGTACTATATAATGTCGACTGCTTCTCTGCCATTTGTCAGTTGGAAACACATTGAATACGTAACATTATACATGTATAGAGCTGTTTTTATGTATGACATAATATAATGATATTAAAGACACTACTAATATGAAATGAGAAGGGAAACATGACTTTCGTAATTCATCAGAATAGTATTGTGATTTGTGACAACTTACTTGATTTTATTGGTCAACGTTCCCAAAGAACTGTCCTGAGATTCCAACCGAGTGATGGCTTCAACGAGATTGTCATTCTAGAAAAAAAATCAAAGAAAAAAAACGTATTAAGTTGTTGAAAAATGGTTGTAGTGTAAACCATGCAAAAAAAACGCATTGTTAAAATGCATAAGCCGCGACAGAGAAAACATTAAGAAGGATTCATAAAATGTAACTTTATCAGGATGTTTTGACAGACAAGACACACTCTAAAAATGGAAGTGAGAGGGAGAGAGATAGTCTAAAATTTTTCATTGTGGCATGTGTGTTATTATGAGACAGGGAAGAGTTTTTGAATTTTATTCAAAATGTTCTATACACACAAAAAGAGTGACGAAGGAGAGAAAGAGCAAAAGAGACAGGTAAAGAGACAGAAGCACTTAGACTTGGGTAGGTTGCTATCTGGAAACCCACTTGGAGGTATTTGCATATTCATTCAATCACCCGTATCAAAATCTTTCTGCTTCATAGAGACAGAATGAAAATCACGCATTACTCTCACTCTCAGTCTCCACTCTTGTCATTTGCTTTCTTTATCTTTTCCATGTGTAAGGGGAGTGCGCGGCTGTACCAAACATCAAACTCATTTACCCGCCGCGTGCTTCCATATCCCCTGTCGGCGGTTCGTACACTCATGTGTGCAATCCAGAGAGAAGACCGAAGGAAACGCCTGTCATTCCTGATTTAACACCCAAATAACCAGGAAAATCAATAGAAGCACCTCTCACTCTACTGCTTCACAACGATAAAAAACATCAACCCCAAGTCATGCAGAGAACGAGTGCAAAAAACCATTGAAAATGCATGTATCCCTTTGTATTACTACAGTGCTTGTTTGAAATTGAGCACAAAACTTGAGTCCTCGTACACAATTCACAACTGTAGTCACCTGAGTTAGCCCCGATGACCGAAAGGAAACCCTCGGAGAGCACGGCTCTTTACTAACTGTCATTTTACAAACACTATTATTTATATATAGCAAATTCTCTGTTTTCTCGTTCTGCAGATAAATTCTCTATGGAAGAACGTGTGAATCAAACGAGGCCCAAGGGTCACATTTGGGAACGAAGGCTGTCGCACCTTACGACTTCCCCTGTTGCCCGTGACCAGTTGTCTTGATCCGAACCCAACGTCCTGCTGCCCTACTTATTGGCACCTATCCTTAGAAGGATTCTAGTAAACCTTTTCTCTGCGTTTGAATGTTTGCATGACATAATAGATTCCGAAACGGGAGAAATCAATGGGTGTAATACAGCACGGGTGTCGAGACACGGCGATTGAGGATAGAATGGAAAACGATCGATCTAATCTCACTGCTTTCTCTTATCGAATTCTCTCTTTGTCCCTTTCCTCTTGCAAGACTATAGGGAAAGTGTGAGTAAATTTGCAAAGCAACAATCTCAGTGCACAACGTCGTTTTTTTCTTTGACTGCTTTAGTGCTAGACGCTACTCCGTTTGGCTAAAATTACAGATAAACTATATACACAATTTCCCGGGATTTTATTTATGTGCTCTCAACGATTTCTTTGCAAGTCGTAACTTTTTGTTTTGTGTTGTGTTGTCGTTGTCGCTCTCCTTCTAGCGATTGTAGTGTGCGAAAAACTTTGTGATAATTTTATCTCCTTTTCATACAACCTAAACAGAATGTAAACGTATACAACTACAGCTTATACAGAAAGGTAATTCGTATTGCAGTGCTGGAAGAATTACAAGTCTTTTCTTTGAACATACAAAGAATCTGGAACAAAAGAATCCTGAAGTGAAATAAGCAGATTATGCTTTATGCTCTACTGTATTTAAGAGTAGATGAAACGTTAGTGGTCCCAAACGTCAATTTCGTTTTGACAGTGGATTTTTTCCAATTAAATCGTCCATGGACATGTCAAGAACAGTGTAGTAGTCACTGCTCCCTTGTCCAACTTGACAGACGGGACTTCCATCTGCACATTGCCAGCCGCCTCACGCCGTGCCAAAAAATTCTCTCAATGTGCCTCTTAGGATCAGAGACCAGCCATTCACTTGTGTCAACCTCACTCTGCCACTCTGCCATAATAGTCTATTTTTTCATCTCCGTCATCTATGAAACTTATGTTCCTCAAAATATTATTTATTGTATAACATAACAGGACTACTAGAAATTTATCAGTCAGTAGCAGTACCATTCTGGGAAATTTTCTTAAAGGAAATACTTGAAATTCGAGATTCTGACTTGAAAAATGCAAGATATAGTCAATAAAGCTAAAAATGCTTTTAAATCTCGACTAGATAAAGTGCAGATGTTGACGTTAAAATGTAATGGGAAAATTCCACACTGAATTTTACGAAACTGTGTTTACTGAACAAACCCTGAGCTTTTGGGATCGTGTACGATTCTACCAGCAACAGAAATAAGCTATATTAGTGACATAATACCTAATACCAGTAAAATAAATATATAAAGCATTATATAATTGCACAGTAGGAAGAGTTAATGCAAGGGGCTGTACTGCGTGCTATACAGAAATGAAAATTGACTGTTTTAAAATGCATGAAATGGTGTTTAGGACCGGAAGCCCCTGTTGGGAATGAAGATAAAGGATTATTTGGCATTGGTTTGCTTCCTGCTGAAACAATTCTTAATTTAGTGAGATTCAAAAGAGACAAATTTCCTGGAGGGTGTGACAGGTGCAGATCTGTGAGATACATTTGTCTAACGAGCCATCAAAGTGCGGATTAGCATTATTGCTTAAAGCTGATAGAGAGAAATGTTATCATTAGCATGTCGGAAAAGACGAGCTCTGAGAAAGCCATGTTTAAACCGAAATTAAGCAGTATTGATTATCTGCACTAGGTGTGCATTCCAAATCAAGGAGGTTACATATAAGCTGTTCAAAGCGCCTCATTCGTCTCCGCAATGCACCGCACAGGAGAAACTGTCAGTCTCATGAAATGTCAGGTGCTGCTTTGCATTCTGGGGACGGACTCTTGGCACATTGTGCGAACAAAGCAATTGAGGTGAAAACGCGACACTGGAAACCATTAAGACGGACTACGATAACTAAACCATACGTTACTCGTTCCTACTTTGCTACTCACACAAAGTCCCATTGCAGTAGTCACAGCCAAAAAAGGAGTTTACTAGACAAGCTTTTCTTAAGGTACTTCTATGCTGGACGTAAGCTGAGTCGTAATTACCACTGCTATGAGTTACAACTTCATTTAAATTCAAAGAAGGCAAGGCGAGCGAGGCGACGGCCAAGTAGCGGAAATAACAGAAGTGGGACTTTTCAACTTCATGGGACCTTAGAGAAATGCAATATTGTACTTCGTACTACGTAGAACTGTAGAACCGTAGGCGCCCTAGAGTCAGTCGTTTCCTCTAGTTCCGTTTTCGGTTCCCTCCTTTTTGTTTTTTTTCTCTGGCCCAATCTCTTCTTTTGCCTGGGCTCCCTACTAAAATAGGCCCATTACATATTAGAAAGAGCGAAAGAGGTAAACCACGAAACCGACTTCTTGCAGCTTCTTTCATTCCTTTTTCTCCCTTTTTTGTTTTCGCTTTCAGAATGACAAATTGAACTGTCAACTACACTTGATTCTCTTGCACTTGTATCCAAGCATAGACTTACGACTTACTTTTTTGCACGAGCCGATTCATCATATCCTTATACATAACACACAACAACTAGCTCTATTGCTATGAGAATTTTCAAAGCTAATATTTCACATTGGTCTCATCTTTTACCATGGTCGCATCTCCTTTCCTTTCTTTCTCAATACTCCGCCTAGTATTTCCTTTACTCTCAATTTTGTTTCTTCAGTTCCTGGCGACGACGACGACGACTACTGCTTTTCTCTTGTTAAGGCAAATCCTTATTGATGCGCAATCTAATCGCAGGTAATTGAACGCAACAACAGAAGATGAAGACGAAGTGCGGCCTGTCTTTGTCTCCTAATGCTATACAATATGCACCAAATAGGTACACATAGACTATATACATTTTAGGTGTATGCATCGTTTGTGACGTGGTAAAGAAAACGAGACAACTTCCTTTATGAATGAAGGTTCTTTGAAACTATCATAGCTAACAGTCTAACAGTTTGTTCTTATAGGTCCGTGCCCTTAAAACAAACTTTGGTTCACTAGAGCTTTCTTAGTTAAGTGTACAGCTTCTAAGAAGTTGCAGTGTTGTGGAAAAGACGCATGAAAAACATGAGTAGGACTGAATGGGGAATCTCGAATGCGTTTTGATAGCCAAGTCGTTGCTTCACCTTCAAGGAATGAGTGCATGGTTGAAAGTCGTAGATCTCTGAATGGCCATTCTGGTCATCGGCCAGTATGGAATGGAATGCTCCATTATTGATGTGACATGGGTGTCCGTTCCATCCATTTTTCAAGATCGGCCGCCTCCTGCCTCTCTCGCTCTTTCACTAACTTTCACTCCTACATCACTTCTCTCCAAATTGCTCTTCTCTCGTCCCATTTTTTCTCTTTCCTTTCCTCGTGACAGGGCAAGGAGTGAACGGGAAGGGTAAATACAGTTCAGTATAGGAATCTCCCTTGTAGATCGATCGCATCTCGTACACGATCAGCGTCACTTACTCTCCTTTCACACCATCCATTTTGTCATTCGACCCTCGTCATTCACTGTTTTGGTTCAGCATGCTCTTCATTTGCACCTCTCTGTCCTATCGTCATCTTCTTCATACATAAATTCTATCCCTTCCTCCTTTTGTCGCAAGTCAAATCACCAGTAATGGACGAAACATTCAACCTGAACTACGTCTCCTCCCTCATTCATTCCCTCCTCGCGGCAATCAATCCCTGCTCTTGACCGTTTTTATATGATAGTGGCATTGCGAAGAAAATCATGACAAGAAGATAACATTAAAATGTTTTTGAAACAGCCTGCATTCAAAGTAAAAACGGGAGTGAATGCATTGGTACCGCCTTTTAAAAGAAAAATGAGATAATCTCTATTAGAAAAGAAGGAGGAGGGATATCTCCGCTGCTCATCCACCAACTCACGTTCGTGAGTGCAGTGATGTGAAACACCCATTTCCGAGCTAACTTACAGGAGATATGTCGGTTTCTGAGTTACCGCAGTGTCAGACAAGTTGACAGGGATTTGTGTAATAACCGGCGAAATGGCTATCAAGCTAGGTCTACGTCAACCAAACACTTTCCCTTCACTGACCACTCGCACTCGCCATTCACTGGAATCTTTATCGGCACAAGACTTTCACCATGCTTCCCTGTCTCCCACCAAATCTACACACAAACGGAAGCAAAATGCATCCACCAACTTTACCCTTTCATACCCGCATCTCATATATAATACGCGTAGGGTTTATATATTTAGTTTATGTGAAAACACATTATAATGATATATGTTGAGTACTTATAGGCACATTCTATTTTTAATACGAATTTTTTAAAAGAAGGTTATATTAAACCATGTATGTCGTGATGTATTCAATGCCCATATATGCTATGTTTTTTGTTAGCTGTCCTTACTACACGAACGGTGTAACTGTATTTTACAGAAACGGTGATTTCCGTTACACTTTCCCAACATGATTCTTTCTCACGATAAGAGCAATGAAATGACTGGCGAGACCCCAAAAAGGAAAATTCAGGTAAATAATAGTATCGAAAAGCAAACAGAAAAAGCGATTGATGGGGGAAGTTGAAGAGAAGGCAAAAGGCCAAAATTCTCGATGTGTGATGTGTGATGTGGGTCAATTTCTATAGTAGAAGAAGCGTGTTGGGACAAGGGAGCGAGAGACCATTGGTCGAACTGTGGTTTTTGTCGGTGTGTGTGTACATTTGTGAACGTATGTGTTTCAAATTAGAGAGAAAGGCGCCCGGACGGAAAACGAAAGGAATAATTTAGGAGGAAACTGGTCGCATGTAGTGGTTGTTGGTGGAATGTCTGTGGATGCCATCAGAAATGTCGCCTTGTCTCTAATTCATGAGCTTGTGGTCGCTCAAGGAAGAGAGTCCACGAGAGAGGAAGGTGAGACATCCTCTCTCAACTCTGTGACATTTCTCTAGTCTAATTAACTTTGAGGCTTTTGGGGAATCGGTCTCTTTAGAACCTTCTGTACAGAAGACACAAATGTAAATTTCCCTTTTTGGTTGAACTACAAAATGTGGACTCGCGATGAAAGTCGTCGAGGTTTGTTGAAGAATAGAGAGCTAATCGCTGAGACCATTTTGACTCTTCCTTTTGAGACAGACACGAAGCTACTCAGTCAACAAGACAATTCCGTCTGAAGAGCTCCTCCTGTCTGCCTGTTTGAACTTGGCTAATGAACCTCTGACTCGGTCCTATGCTCCCAACACACCAAATCAACTTCCTTCCCTCATTCCACCGTTCGCCCCTCGTAACCACAACTGCACAAACTGCCTTTCACATACTGATTATATCAAAATTCAAAGGTCACATGAGACACGACGATGTATCATTTAATACCACCAGTCTGTCATCCGCTTCGATTCCAACAACCGCCATGCAATAGCTGTTATTGATATGACAATCTTCCAACATCAATTCGTACACAACCTTCACGAACTTTATCAAATAAAATGATACTTCATAAATAAAAGAGAAAACTAATAAAGCTCTGAAAGCATTTCTACTCTATATACAGGAGTGAATATATAAAACATTTACCTGAGGGACGAGAACAGCTACGACCGCTAAACCGAGTGATGTAAGGTTAAGATCTTCTGACATTGCCACGGCTTCCGTACTATGCCCTTTTGTTGCCGTGCGACGAATGTTCTCGTGGGCTTCGGAGACATTGCCATAATCTCGGCTTTTCCGAGGACCACTGAATGGGCAGCTCATTCCAAAAAATGGACAATTCCGCTTTTTCTGTTTCAGCAAAAACAGAACACAAAGTTTATTAGTATTGTACTATTAGATACTATTACTCCCAAAATTTTCTCCATTTCCATTGTCTACATTTTATTAAATATGGAGAATGCAATTTGAGGAAATGAATAACATTGAATTTAGGAATAGGAATACTATACTATTTGAATATTTCATATTATACTGTTACTGTTATATTACGTGTTAGGTCAACCTAGCCTAGCTGCTTATGAAACGATGACTATATGGAAGAAGAATCAATCTTTTTTGCGTGCCCGTCGTTCAGTGTTACACAAAACGAAGTTAAATAAAACATGAAAACAGACGCAAAGTGCAAGAGAAATCGTGGCGACGGAGCCTTAGAATTCACGTTTCAATTTAATTTGCTGACCAATAGACCTTGTTGATGTTGTTACGGAGGGAAAGGGCGGAAGAAGTGCTTACGACGACGCCAAGTCACTATTTCCCCGGTTTTCTGAGTGATCCAGTCGCTTTCACAAGGTTTCCTCGTGGAAAGTCCGTTCGGGTGAGTGGAATGGGATCTCACGGTGACTTATCATTGATATCCTCATACAAATGCCGAAAGCATTATTCAAGACGGGAGCTGAGGCTTAAGACACAATTGAAAGGAGTTACAATACACCGTCCTCTACTTGAGCAAACATCTGTTCATCTTTCCCGACACGATTTTGGAGTACATGGTTTTTGCATGGGAGGAAAGGAGAGTTCCGCGTGAGAACACCACGGAGGCTATCGTCGTCGTCGTTGAAGTAATCAGTCACGCAAGGTTCTAAGAGAGTCACGACTTATCTCCGGAGAACAAAGATGATTGATCGATTATACATAGACCGACTCGAATTGAGAACGACTATCGGCAAGTAATGAAATGTAAACAAATTGGTAGTGCAAGACCTCGAACAAAGGAGTCCCTCTTTAGTAAGTCTAAAGTTACTCTCGACTTCCTCACAAACACATATGACAAAGCAAGAAAGGGCAGGTCTTCTCAAAACTCATTTCCATAATCTGAGGACTTTACTAATTTGCCGTGACGGTCGCAGGAGCGGTCAAGACAAACCGAAAACTTTATACATTGTCGTTCTACTTTTGTTTCTCACACAATTCTGACTGACGATAACAAAGTACATTATGTACTCGGACGTCCCTCTAATGATGATACGTAATTACATTACAAGTCTCATATCCTGTTATTGTCATTAGGCTTTCTAATGTAATTGTTTTCCCGTGAATGCTTGTTCCAATCTTCCTCTCATACTTTTTCATTGTAGTCGGTTGTACAGGATGTCAAACGAGGCCTTGTGTCCACCTGCGCCACAGCCACTCTACATCAAAACCTTAAAACTCTGTCCCAGTCACTTTTCTCCGAGATGGGAAAAGCTGTTTTCTCTCTGCACAAGCACACCGAGTAGTGTATGGTATGGGCCAGTTCTATCAAAATTTGATTTCATTCTGATTTCCTCTTTGCGTGTCGCTGTAAACGGCGTTGTGGATGTAAACCAGATGACATTTTAATTACATTCCCACGGGAAAGTCTTTCTGACTCCCGTTTAGAATTCCTATTCTCTCTCTCACTCATCTTTAATGCCATTTTCTCTTTTGCTTGTTCCCATAAGGGACCATTCAAACCACTTTTCACGTACAAGATAATAGACATTTTAAACTTGTTCCATACAGTAAACTAAATGGATAATGAATTCTGTGGTTTTACTATTAGAATCATTTTAGCAAACACGGTATGTGAATGCGAAATGTGAATCGCAGTGATTGTGTGTACGCGGCTAGTACGTCAAATCAAAACGGATGTGTAAAGTGAAATGGTTTAGCATAGCTATTAGCAGTTTGCTCCATATAAGTACAGATAAATGGTGCTATCACGGCATGGAAAATACAGGTGGCAAGAATGCAATTTATCTTTGTGTAAATTTTACAGCTGAGCAGAGTACAAAGGGTTGCGCCCTCCTGCTCAAGTGAACAATGTAAGTACAAAAGAGCATAAGAACGGAACGCGCTCTCAAATGAAACGGTGGTGCTATGAAAGCGGCACAGATGAAAGGAGATGAGAACGTTTTGACTCTAGTACAAAATGGCATAAAACTTGGTCACGAGATTCGAATAAAAAGTACCACGGCTGCTCAGCATGAGACGAGATGAATGCAATTTCCAAAGTCCCATATACTCACATGCATATTATTTCCCGTCCTTCCTTCTGTCTTTGTCCTTACATAAGTGTCTCCTACTCGTAGGTGAAGGAGATGAAAAGTCTCCGAAGCCGGAAATATGGTAATGATCTTACCCGTAGAAGTTTCAAGATTGAATAAACAGTCTAGATAGCTTTTTTGGCGTGTCCCTTGCTTCATAAGACACTTCACCTTCCGCTTTTTTTTAAACTTGGTGCTTTGACACCTTTCATTTCGAGGCTTTTTCCTACAGGATAATGCTCAGTGTGAAATCAAAAGTGAAAGTGCTTCTTATATTATGTATGTACTACACGCACGGTATAATACATACAAAATTTCAACGATTTTTAATCATAAGGTGCTAATCCCATTCTTTTTCGTCGTGGATCAACTCTACATCCCATATCAGTCTTTGAGAAATTTCCTATTCATGCATGCATGATACCCGTGAATAAAAAATTCATAAATGTTGAAAGCTTACCCAAATTTCACAGCAGTGTTTTCAATACTCCACGTTTCCCTTTCTTCCCTTAGTAATTTTTCCCTGTGTACTTCAAATGTACTGTGTTGATCTTGTGAACTACACGAAGGGTCGATTTGTCGATTGGGACGAGTGTATAATTTTAAATATCCACTTTGAAAATACAAGTTTGTTTCTAAGATTATTAGAATACAAGCACCCGATGTCGATATTAAGGTGTATTGATTCAGTTAAAAGAATGTTTTTTAAATTGCAGATTGAAGAGAACACTTTGTTGTTGGCAATGGGAATGCTCACATGTATAGATTACTATGCAATGCTGAGGCCAAGGAGAAAGTTAGTGTTTTTTTCTAGTGGAGAATGGTGGAGAAGTAAAAGTGTATAGTGTACTAATGAAGCGACGGAATGTGATTAAGGTGGAGATGAACAGACTTTTGGAGATGACAACAAGAAGAGAGAGAAAGAGACTATGTCTGAGAGAAAAGGAAGGTCGAGAGTCGTCGTAGCCGGTGTCCGACGAACCAGAGAGAGACGTCGACTGGTGTGCTCACCCGCCCAAGCGGAGTTGTGCACTAAGCGTTGCTTTTATCCACTTTTTGCCGTGTGATGCACTTTCCGTCGATCTAGTTTTTGCACGAGTGAAAGCGGGCCAAAACTTGGAGTAGAGTGCGAGGAACCTAGAACCTTAGTGGAAGAAACACAGTTCCGTTCTGTAGTCCATCCGAACGCTTGCGTGCCATCCTCATCGTTCCTTTTCCCAACAACGCGGGCATAAATGGGAACGAGGTTCTTTTCCCACTGACTATAACTTTCGAATAAGCCATTTTCTTCCAGATATTCAAAATTTTACCATGCAAACATGCATAATAAATGCTCAACTGCAATAACAATAACTCAACTCATCATGATGATCCACGTTTCTCGTTTAGTTCTTCCATTTAAGTTTCACGCGGTTTGTTCTACTGTGATATGGAAACTCAAGAAATTACATTTCATCGAGTACTTCCAAAGAATTTGGAACTTTAAAAATCCAGTTTCTGATTCGAAAAGCGTACGAATAAATAATGTAATGTGGTATTGACTACGGCATTTCTTTTATTTTTTGAGATCATAGAAAAATCCAAGACCAAAATCACGAAACCAAAAATTACACGAGGGAAAAGTATATAAGCACTCATTTGACCACAAAATGACTCTGTGGATTCATTATAGTCAGCTTAAATATAGTATTTCATGAAGCGGAAATTAATTAGTTTGCTACGTCATGATCAAAGGTAAAATAAATTACAAAGAATTCGTATTATGGAATGGATGATGGAAATAATTTTAATGAAATTGGTTTTTTTATCTTTTCAAGGAAGGACTGATTACGATTGTACACAGACATGTAGAGGAATGATGAATCCTTTATATTATCACAGAGGTTCGTACGTCATTATTGAGTTTCAAGTAATGAAAAATGAAATGAACAGCTTTTTTTGAAAGGAAGAAGCCGTTTGAGTGCAGTGGACGTGTGTGAGAGTGTGACTGAATGGAGTTTGTGATGGAGAAATTTGCGTATGTAAATGCATTCATTTAGCGCGCAGTAATGCATCCTTTTAGCGTTCCAGTAGTCCCGGGACTGGTGACTTGTCGGCGAGCATGGAATCAAACCATCCCGCTCCTTTTTTGATATATTGCACAAATTTGGAGCGACAGCCGATTATTCTGGGTGCTTTTCAGTCCCATATGAGACTTCCATGTCCTTGGGAAATGCGAAGGCAAAAGAGCCCCTTCAACCGTCATTCAAATCTCTTTCTCTCGTCCTCGTCGGTCGTCGTCTCTTGTGCGTTGCACGCGAGGAGAAAATGTGCCACTTTCTTCTGTATTTTTCAGACTGTACTAAATCAACTGATGAGTACCTTCAGATTTTCCGTTTATGGCCTGCACTCATGGGAAATGTGTTTTTCAAGTAGTTGTGCACTGTGCTCAATCTGATTTTCATAATAAAACGCAACAATGAGACTTTACAACCTGAAAAATCATTGTAATACTGCAATACATATTACAATTTTCATCTAAACGTGTTTCTATCTCGTCTGTAGGTAGAGCAGAAACATAGCGGACTTGCACGGCACAATTTTCCTATCCAATTTTTCTTGTCCGACATCATTTTCCAATATTTCAGTCCAAAACTTTGAAAGCTGAATTTGAACGATGTTTTACGGAAAAACTCTTCTATAAAACGATAACGGAGAAACAAATACACGAAAGCAGCTTATAAATTTAATTAATCCTTTGCTTGACTGACTGAGACAAATGAGATGTAACTTCACAGGAACCTGAAATAGAAACAGGAACTCGCCCCGCTTTCTCTCTCACTCATCAGACTGAAAGAGTGCTAATCAAAATTGTTAGATTTGAACGAAAAGCAAGAAAAAATAGTAAAATAAGCTTGCAACATCAACTACTGCCTACACAATTACACAACCAGGAAAACTTGTTCGTTCTTCGTGTTCTCTTACGTTGTGTACTCTAAAGAGGCTAATGAAGAAAAGGAAAGACAGAAATCTGATGAAGGTTGTCAAAAAGAAAAATCGACATAAGAACAGCTGCTACACTCAGCATCAGCGACGATTTCACGACCCAACTCGAATAGATGTGTAATTTTAATCGGCTTACTGAGCCAAAATGCATAAGTGGATTACATTTTGGCGGGTGGGCGATCACACGAAAGCACAATGAGTAAAGGAAGGAGTGATTTCACTCTCTTCTCTCTGTCTTTCCTCTGGTTATTCCTTGCTTCATCCTATTACAACAGTACAAAGCACACACCTGAAATCATTCGCTTACACTCCAGTCAAAGCCTCATGTGTCCTCTGCCTCTCATTATACGAATATAAAAAATGAGTAATGCGAGTTACAAAACGCTATTCCATAATTCCTAGAAAATAACAGAAATGAAATCATATGAACGTGCTACAACTTGGAAACAAAGACACGGGCAGATTTTCAGCTTGAATGTCCATGTCCGCTGAGGTTGAAGCTGGACATGGATTGGACACTTCTACACTGAAGATAGTAAAGCTTTAAGCACTAGGATCTGTCTACATTCTTTTCAGAAACATGGAAATAATCTTTTGGGAAAAGCAAAATGAGCACAGACTATGCTAATATTAGTAACTAAAACGTTACGATGCAAACAGTAACGTTCCGAAAGAAAAATTTTGAACAGGACAAAAATTAAATGTGCAACTACATAACACGGCGAATTTATGAAAGAAATCATTGCAAACTTCAAAGGACTTTCGAAATTGCTAGTTTCGGTCATTCGGAAGTGTAAAAAGGGTTGAAGATTTATTAAGCATGAAAAATCATGATTAGATTCATTACGACAAAATCATGGTTCCTTTTGGGCACCAATTTGTAGGCTAGCATAACCAATAAAAAGAATCTAGTCTGACATTAGAGTGAAAAAAGCAACTTTTCTTTGTGATACATAAAAAAGGAGAAAAAACCTTTGGTTTGTAAAAATGGTTGGATTTTTTTGTCAATTTAATAGTTACAGTTGTGGCCTGCTGAGTTGAGTGTAGCTTTGTGACCACATGAGAGCTGGCACATGGTGACGCGACTTCTTATGATCTCATATACGTTTGTATCGAATGTCCAGCAAAAAAGAAGAATGGTACAAGAAGAAAAATAATGAAAAGAACGGAAGGAAAAATGAAGGAAGCAAGGCGGCAATGTTGTCTATGGTCTTATAGGACAAAAAAGTCTGGATCCGACGTGCTCACCATGATGTCATGCTCGTTGACTCAGCGCTAATAACTGGGACGTTTGGTTCTTTTTGAAAATCATATGAAATGTGACAGGAAGAGTGACTTCCGCTTAGAATTGATTGATGACCCTCGCAACCGCCGCGCCCGTTCTAATCAACAGCTTGGAAAGATTTTATACATTGAGGAACTGGAGGATTTATCCATTATTTAAGATTATTTGTACGCCTGCACGCAAGCAGTTGCAAGCACCAGAGAATGTGGGCAAATTTGATCGAGATTTCTTGGATTTCTACGAAAACGATGGAGAAAGAAAGGGTAAAAGTTGTACACCAAGGGAGGCTAAAAAATACGTTGACTTTTTGTGTTCTATCCTCTTCCGTCCAGTTTACGACAACCGGTGCACTTACTTGTCTGAAATTCAAAATTTAAATGTGGTGATGGCTGCAACAATAATGAGTTTCATGAGCTTAAAGTAACGGGTTTTTAGTTAAGAGAGACAAAATTCGGTCCGTTGTATTTCTACTAGGGAATTATTATGAATACAAAGATTTTTGGGTAGGACAGTAATGAATGAATAGAAGACCATAGTTTTTGGAAAAGTAGGAAGAAGGGAGAAACGACAGAGAGAAATTCGTGGATGAAACGACGAAGCCTCTGGAGAATGACCGTTGAAGCCGTGAGCTTCGTGGTCTCATCTGAAATCCAATTTATGAAAGCCTCGTGTGCAAGAGATCAGAGCTTAATGCTTCATCGCAATATTGCAAAAGTCTCGCCACATTCACCTTGTCCTTTTCTCTCGTTTCAGAGCATAACAGAGCAAAACCGTAATTCCGAGAGAGATAAGATGCAATGTGACATTTCGCTTTTCTTCCATTTCGCGTTTGGACTACAGCTAAACAACTAATTCCATAAACGCACCGCGACGGGGAACGGCCCAGGAAAAAAGAAATCCTTTTTCCACGATAGAGAAAAGTCATCATTGAAACACTCAACTCTTCTCTCAATTTGAAGTAAAAGTTGACGTGCTCACAAGTCCACATAGCGCCAACTATGACGGAAAGTAGGAAATGAGAAAGTTGGGGCTAAAAGGCTAATATGAACTTTGTGTATTGCAAAAGTAATGGTTAGAAATTATGTAATAAAGGCAGTGTGTGGGCTTAGACTAATGTCAGTGGGCAGACACATGACTATGCCACGTCTATGAAAAATGAAAGGAAAAACGGCGGGGACCAAAAGCCTCAGATTGCCACGGCATAGGAGAAAAGATGAAGTGGATAGTGGGCAGATGGTTCATCAAAGCAAAGAAAGTGCACGTTATCCTGAGACTGAAGAAAGATCCATCATGTTCTTCCTGCTCTTCGTCTTCTTGTTCCTCGTCTTTTTCTTCAGCTACAGCTCTTCTCCTACTTTTCCTCCTGTTTTGTAACTGCCCAAACTATTGATTTTGAAATTAAAACTTTCAATTAGGCCTTCACGTCTTTTCGTTTGTGTTGCCTTCACGCAGTCCGTCGGAGAATCTTTTGTATGGATGTTTAACTTCTATACTTACGATTTCTCTCAGAAATCTTTCTGTTATTCCTCCACTGAAGAATGAAGAAACCCAAGGAGGACGCAAAAGTGAGTGCAACACAACCAGCATACAAGTTCCACTCAAAAGTAGAGAAAGTAGAGAAACAACTCTCATTCCTTTCCAACAAACAGCAACTGTAACAGTAAAAATCATAGTGTATAGCAAATAGCAAATAGCAATAGGAGACTTTCTTTTTTCTCTCTCATCCTTCCAGTAAGAGTCGGATCAAACAGTACTGTGGAATCCTTCATCTCATTCAAAGTCACTCTGATAAACTACTGAAACATAGTGTTTTAAGAAGCAGAAAAGGTCTAGCAAAAAAGAAGAAAATATTTTGGTCCATCCCACTTACTGTATTCCTGACCAAATAGAGGAAAAGAAAAATAGAAATTTGACCTTTTTGAATGAGTGGAAATGCGTCTTTGTGTGAGTTGGATAGGGAAGAGAAAACTTTTAAAAAACATAGCAATGAGCATTATTTCTTTGGGAAAGCGCCTCTTTCGTCAATTCATCAACATGACAAGGGCACAAGGGTAAGCAGAAAAAGAAGCAGAAATGTTGGGCCGAAACGTGTTCTATCTCCCGACCGTCGCTCTCGCTACTTTACTTCCACGGATACAGCTCGTTTTTGGTCAAATTGCAAAAAACCTTTTCCCAAGTCACTGCCCTTCAAACATATTTTTGTCATTTTGTTTCGGTTGAAGAGTCATTTTCAATTCCCTCTTGATTATATTAAAAAACCTTTCGAACACGAGCAAACATTTATTTGCCCAAAATGTATTATATTGGATCGTGGATGTTCCCAGAGAAAACGTTGACATAGTAAGAACCCTTAACCATGATACAGTTTTTCCTTTTAGATTTCCGTACCCCAAAAAAGGCTTTTCACTTTTTTGTATAACTCATTTTGCCAAGTCGACCATTTCAATGGAATTTTTAAATTATATAGTAGAAGATTAGGGGTGGAAAAGTGTGGAAATAACTAAACCATCATGAGTATTTATTTAGTACGAATTCCACAGAGTACTAAGTTGCAGGGCCCTAGGGCCACATAAGAACCTTAAGAAGAAATAATGGATCACATCCCGAGTAATTGAATCTCAGCACAAGAAATGAACGAGCAAAACTTTCTTCTTCTTCCACTACTTCTTCTTTCTCTCCGTCTAGTTTCTCTCAGGTTCGTCTTTGTATCTTCATGTTTCTAACAGATTTGTGCTCATTATTAAATGTTTCCAGAAGTGCGAGTGATTAGCATTCCAACAAAAATAACTTTCACAAGCATTTAGCAAACTTTCCGCTACACATTATTAACTGTAATAGGCTCAAAAGCCAACAGTAAAAATGTATATAATTTGCGGGGGAAAAACGAAACCCAGCCATAAAAAAGATTCCCTGGCTTTATAAAATATTGTAATAGTGGTTGTCGAATGAAAAGTATAATTCACCATCATAAATTCTTAGGGAAACCTTTTTTCTGCTTGTGCAAAACTGCAAAAGCTGAAGTCCCAAAAAAGAATGTTGGCACTCGCACTCGTGAAGCCTCAAGAGTCCTCCCACGAGTCGATTTATTTATTTCTCCAATTGACAATTATTTTTATCTTGGGTCCAATGAGCTTCGTATATAACAGATTCAATTGAAGTCTAAAAGTCACCGTGTAAGATCCTATTGAATTGAATTTCTTACACATTCATAATGGTGTCAATGCTTCAAAAGATCATGATTTATAGAGCTTCAAAGATGCTGGGTTATCCTTGATTGGATTTTCTAAAATTTTTGAGAAGCAGGAAAGGATTGGAGATGATAATGCATTACATAGTACGTATTCGATCAGATTCGGATCTTCGGATGTTGTACTCGACTCTCGACTGTGATCAGATGATACAGGGAATTTCTGAGAGTACACATGACTGGTTGATTTGTAGAAGAAAGAATGAATCTGAGAAAGCAAGGGAGCATGAAAGAAGAAAAAAAGTTCTTTTGCCTAAGGAATCGCACCATGCGAAGGAGCATAAAGACTTTTTTGCCGACTTTGTTTGCGAGAGTTTGGTGGGCAGTGTGGAGGAAAGCGCCAGGGAAGACACCCTATCCAGTTCTGGAACAAAACAAGATTCTCAACTTTCAAGACCGAAAAAGTGCCCGGAGAGAGGATTGGAGAAATCTTGTGTGTGAGGATGGCAAGTTGAGAGAACTGACAAGCGTAACGCAAAGAAGAAGAGACGAGAAGAAGCAGAACCTGCGAGATCTGCGACTCTTCTCCTCAAACCACCACCACCGCACCACCGCCGCCAACTGAATCTGCCACTGCCACCCTACACAAAATATTGCATTTCTCTGTGAAAAAAGAGAGAGATGAGGTAACAACTCTGCCGAGCTAAAACTAGCTCGCAACGTACCTTCCAGCATTGCTTGGATTGCTTGAACCACACGCACATTATACTTTTGTATAGGATACTAGTGCCTTAGTAAAAAGGAACCACTATGCAATATTACAAAATACTCATCTTTTTAAAGCGCACCACCACATATATGAGTATTATAGTATACAGTTATGTATATGATCTGATCACGAAACGGAAGACAACATGCATCGTCTCACTCACTCGCACACTGTGCGTTGTTCCATTTAAGAATTTCTCACTTTCTCTCTTCATTCTCACTTTTTGCTCTTCTCAACTTTGTAAGCATCTTGCAGCTCAACAATTTAGCTGCTTCCTTCAACAACTTTGCAAACAATGCATCCTGAGAAAAGCATCAGTTGGAGCCAGCTTTCCTTCTCCTCCTTCCTTTTCTTCACAATGCTTTTGTCTTTAGCTCTCCGGGTCATTTCCAATTTCCTTTTGTAATTATCCACGCACGTTCTTCAGTGATACGCTGTCGGAAATGTTATTGAATCTCTTTAGCCTCTCATTCATTCTTTTGGTTTGCCTTTGTGCTCACTTTACTTCCGCGAAACACTCATTAAGCTACCATTCAGCTGGAAGCCAGCATCAGAAAACAGTACCGTACGACATACCTAGAAAACGAATTGTCTATTTTTCTAGACTTGTCATTCAGTTTAGGGATTATTGCCATTATTGCGTGATGTGAAAAAGGGCTTAATTTCTCTAGTTTTTGTATAGTCGACATGTCGACAAGCAGTACAAGACTGTCACTAATTAATGACACCCTATTCGTACTATGTCACCTTTGCTTGTAATGTAACTGTGCAGATAAAACTAAAATGGTTAATGGGTTAAAGCGGGTAAGAAAACCAGGAAGTAAATGAGAGTTAATTGGATAGATGAAACTGGAGAACTTGGGATTTTTAAGGGCAGAACTGACAGGTCGGATGTAAGAATTACGGATGGGAAGACAAAAGAGCATGCATTACATTAGTGAGTGCATAGTTGTGGAAGAAAGAGATGAGATAAATTTCAATCTGTGAATACGCATGTAACAAGAGTTGAGATGATTAGAGTCACATTAGAGCTCATTAGTGTAAGTTTGTGTCCAAGAGCTGTAGGAGTGAAAAGAAGGGAAACGAAAGGAGAGCAAGAGTGGAGAGTGAAGAGGAACGGTGTGCAAACGGAAGTTGGAGAGAAGATGAGAAAGAGAGCGAGCGAGGAAGACAGAGGAAGCAAGTCAGAAGGGCTCGTGACATATGCCCATTGCTGAGAGAGAGACCGGAAGATTTATGGGTCGCCTTGTTCCCAGCTTATGAGACGACGAGACAAAAAGTGGCTGGAGATGAGACACGAACCAAGGCGCCCTTTTATTCTTATCCTCCGCGGCTGAGACCTTATGGGCTCACAAAGGCCTTGTCTCTTTCTCCCACTCTTAATTTATGGACAACGGAGACAAGTATGGGTCTCCTAGGACCTCTTTCCTTGTCATTTACCTTTCCCTTCTTCATTACCAACTAGAAGACCAACTTTCTCCTTCGCACAAAAAAAATCTTGGTCACTTTCACTTTACTGCACTTTGACTACAATGTGTTTTACTGGGTCACTAACGCAAAACAGCGGATTTTGTATCGTGTGTGCCAAAGTGCCAAGCTGTCTGAAGATAACGTAATGTTGTTAAACAATTGCAAAAGTGTGGTGATCCTGTATACTAACATTATAGCGCTGCCATTTTATTAATTAAACAGTTACGCAGTATTAATAACATATGCTTCTGAGAAATTTTGAAATGGATTTTTTTTCTTTGTTGATGATCAAGTAAGTATAATATTTGTAAATGATGGCTGTTTGTGTTGTTCAACTTCCGAATGCCATTTTCCCATATTATTCATACAAAGATGGTTGTTTACTATGTAGTATCATTACAACGAAAACTTATGAATGAGTGAATGAACGAAGAAGATAAATTGGCAAAGTCCGTTAACGAAAACAGAGAGCCTTGTGTGTCTTCTGGTCGTACAAAATACCATAGTCAACTTGGATTTTGGCAGTGAGGCGTGAAATTTATAGGCTGTAGCTTCCCCTTGCCTGACTCTATCCTATCAATTCATCTTTTTTTTCTGTTGTACTCTTCGGGCAACGGACTCGAGTTGAAAGGTTGGACTTTTTTCTCTTCATTTTTAGCTTACACTCTCAGATTTTTTCAAATTGACAAAATTGGGTCAATAAAGTTTTGTTTTCCGCGGGGATAAATGTGTCACGTGATGAAGAAAGTGTTGGAGAACGAAAGGAATTTACGACGCCGTTACATCCAATGAGGTGCAACAAATGTGGTGAAAGTTGGAGGAGATCAATTGTCGTGGTTTCCGTGAGTGACACAAGCGCCCCGAGAAACAAAACTAAAATAGGAAACGGAGAAAGAGAGAAAAGTTGTAAGTTTCTTTTAGAGAAAAGAAGAAAGGCACAGTTTCTTAATAATATCACAATCACAATGCTTGTCGTCGCCTGACATATGTTCTCCACTTTCCCCGCGTGAAACACGACAGGACTTGTACTAGAATCTACGAATACATAGCTTAGCTACTTAGACTTTTACAAGACAGTTTCATTTCGCAACGTGACCACAAGTCTCTGAATTCAGTCAGTCAGGTCACAACTTCCGGAACAAAACGTAATCCTAAAGTCGTATAAATGTTCTATTGAATTGTCCTTCATTCCATTCACAATCCATTTGGAAGATTATATAGTATGCTAGAAACGGTCCTAAAACGGAGAGATCAATTCCATTTTCCCTATTAGTTTTTTCGCATTTTGATAGTTATATAGAAGAGTAAAAGTACGTACTAAAATTTATTGTCTTCATTTATTACAAGTAAGACATTCTAACTCGGAGAGATCAATTCCATTTTCCCTATTAGTTTTTTCGCATTTTGATAGTTATATAGAAGAGTAAAAGTACGTACTAAAATTTATTGTCTTCATTTATTATAAGTAAGACATTCTAACATAATTGCATTTTCTTGAAAAGATTTCCAATTTTGAACCAAAAATTGAAAAATGATTATATTTGACGTCATAAAAGTGTGACGTCTCCACGACCATCAAAAAGATAAGTAGTTTGATAATTTTATGACTTGGAATGCACAAAAGTTTTCTCAAATGCGATTTTCCCCTCTGGTCAAAGATCGAATGAATTACAAAGGGAAATTACATTTGGGTACTTTGTGTTTTGAGATCACTTTTTTTTGGTCGTTTCATTTGAATGGAAGACTTGTGACTTAAGAATTCTGGGGAAAGTGGGCAACTTGTACTAAAGTCTACCTCATCATCCTATCCAAGCGTTTCAAATTAGACACATCAATTTTCTGGAGACGTCAGAGAGTACCAAGACAGGTGACTGTATAGTGGAAATGGTGTAAGTATAGCAGGAGGAACTTGCTCGTTCCTCTTCGTTCTTTCCAGGTTACAAACCGAGAGTTTCGACTCTTTACGACTGCACAACTTGAAGGGCAGAGCATACCATTTCATTGTCTCTCTGTGACAATGGCTCAAGGCAATTCACTTGGGTGCGTCCAAACACCAGGACCAAATTGCTTATTTGTTATTTATGAGACGCTGCAATGACCTAAATGCACGGCTCATGAATTATTGTGCATAGAAGATACGAAGATAGCGATGCGCCTCCGTCCTTCCGCTCTTCTCAAGACTTTGACGAGTTGTTTCCTTTTGTTTCCTCTTTTCAGTCATTGGTTCCTCATTTCCATCTTTCCTGTCAAACGTCGTGTGTAACTTGGAAAACAATATACTTTAAGTAAATGCTTTTCACTTTTGTTTTATGAAATTATTAATTATTATTGGATACTCGTTGTTCAAATGGCTTTCAAAACATTTCAGTCACAATTATATCGTTTTTAGTTTCTTTCTGTAGAAATTAATGTTGTTACTTAACGACATGTTCTTCAAACTTAGAAAGTGGGATGCGGTACAGTATATACAGGAAAAACTTGGGCTTAAACAAGTTTTGAAAAAGCAAAGTGAAAATAGCAGTGCTGTACGTATTTGCTTTCGTGTGGTTGTTTGTTTGGTGCTAAAATGTGTTTGGTTTGGTTTTCAAACTAACAACATCTTCAGTTTGAGAGATAGCTTTTTAAACGCTTTAGAGTCAACGAGACGGTGGTTTCCCCGAAAATACATATCTACATTGACAGAGGAAAAGCTGAAGTGAAAAAGCTACTTTTTCATAAAAGTAAATACAATTTGGTCGATTTTGAGGTTGGGCAATATCCGTTGTATTGAAGTTTGGAGAAGAGATTCTCACAAGGTTTCCTTTTGTGTCTTGCTTCTTCTTCTTGGGAGGAGTGGTTGGATCAAAGGTGGAAAGTATTATTAGTTTTTGTTTTCCTTGTTTCCTAGTCTCAAAAGCGGAGCAAAGATGAGTCGGTTGTTGGTCGTCGGCCCATGCTAAACAAGCAATGATCTGGAGAGGAACACAAGGAAAAGACAAAGGGCAAAGACAAGAGTTTGAGAGGAGAGTTCCGTGAGGACGACGAAGGCAGGATATTGGATTCATAATGGTGGCAAAATAGAACGAAGACATTTCGCTCACAAATCGTATTACTGAAGGACAAAAGGAGATTTGTGGTGTATTTTTCCCTTTTTTATACTCTTTCACTAGTTTCCACTGAGTTCTGTGGTGTTTGTTGTCAGTGTTTTTCATTCTGGTCTTTGATGTCTCTTTCTGATAAGGTTTGCGGTCCGGTGAGTGCTTTGGGGGCAGCCAACAAGCGTTTTGTATGCTCTTTGGCTCTTCCCTTCTTCTTCTTCTGCGCTCTCCACTACTTTCTATGTTACTATTTCTCATCCAACAAACACACATTCTGTCTGTCTCTCTTTTCTAGTTTTCTAAAAAGGGGCAACTGAGAGAAATCGATTCAGTTTTAATCCTCTTTTCCCCTGACTTCCCGCAGTTTTGAGCTTTTTTCTAATTCTTCGTCTTTCTCTACCCAAACCATTTCTTCGGGATCTGATCAAAGTAACCTACCTTCCACTCCTTTCTCTGTCTATCGACCATAAGACGTTCAAACGTCACTTGACTCGTATTCCTTACATATTATTTCTTTCTTGACAAGTTGTATTTATTACTATTCCTTATCGTATTTTATCCCGCAGTGCACATTACTACTTTCTCCTTTTAAAACACCTTCCTCTGTCCTTGGTCTCATTCACATCAACAATGAATTCTGATTTCATCTTCAAAGTCAGGATCACATACAACGTCTTTACAAGCCATCCCATATCACAAACACACAGAGACACTCTCACAGGCAGCATCAACGTCTACTTCCAATAAAAAAAGCGCTGAAAGCTCCATTTGGTCTCCTGTTGCTGTTTTCATGTTGTATAGTAAGCCCACAAAAGAAAAGTACTGCACTAAACTACTTTTAAAGGTGGGCAAATCTGGTGTTTCTCACGAAGGCTGAAACATTCTGACGTGATCATTTGGTCATTAAAGCATGAACAACACATCGTGAATGCATACGACCCATTGTAAACATTACAATTAATTTTACATCTCTGAGCAAATAAACATGGCCATTTGTTCCTAACTGTAACTACAGGAAAGATCTTATACGGAATCCGGAAATATTACACAATGCTGTACGTTTCTACTTTCTACACTAACTAAGAAAAGAAAGCAAAATTATGCCCGCCTTTATTAGTGTTTCGGAAATAACACTTTCCCTCTTATTGAAGCTCACAAGGCTTATCTTTCAAAGTCACACGCATGTATTAATATTATTTTTAACAAGTGGGGAAATGGACTTTTATTTTGTATTCTTTTGCACTATAGTAGAAAAGTAAAATAAAGCTGAAGAATTAAAAGATACCAAGTTGATTGGTCAATTTCATTCTTCAAATACACCCTTTTAGTTGTTATTTCTTGGAAAGTCGTCAGAAGTTTTCTTTTTTGGCATTTTTTAGGGTTCCCAAAGCTTTTAACGTCGAGAAAACTTTCGGAAGGCGTTGCGAAACGCGAATAGTGACATAGTGAGGAGTCAAGACAGAAGGTTATTACGACTTTTCACTCCTGCATGTTCCAGTACTAAAAAGGAAAGACAAAAGAAATGAGAACGTGAGGAAACCAAGAAAGGACCTTGGACAAGAGCAAGAATGACTCTCCTTTGTGTTCCAAAAGAACCAGTTGGGAAAGGGAAAATCAAGTGGGCGACCAAAAAGGTGTAAATAGTGAGCACACAAAAGACTCAACGCACAGTCTTCACTTGAAATTACATGGGATTTCCTATGGGCTTCCTGTGTCGATGGAATTTCGCTCAAGTCTTTTCCGGAATGCTGGTCAGCTTCCTTCTATCGTCGTTTCCACTTCGTTGCTTTACTCCAAAGCAGTTCTTTCGTCCCTCTCTATTCCACGCAAAGTTCATTCGACCGATGAATTCGGCAGGAACGTCTGATGGCTTCTTATTACAGTACCTACATGACATGACACATGCGAACTGCGAACTGATGTGAACCGATATGAAGTTAAGTTGCTGTAGGACCGTGGCCAATGTAATAAAGAAATGAAATACTAATCATTAGAAGATATGATATCAAGTACCAACCAGATTATGACAAGAGCATGCCTGTCAGTCTTGAACCTCACGCTTACGGGAAAAGAAGCGACAAACTTACCAGGAGAGAAAAGAAGAACCCAGTGTGCACGACAAACTATAAAATTGAAGGAGCTAAGGTCTGAAACATCTCAAAGTCACGGAAAAGATAATGCACTATAACGATTAGGAAATAGCCAAAATAATAAAAGAAAAAATATGTCCTTCTCACAGTACCGGAGTGGACAATTGATTCACTTGGGAAATGAAGGAACGCGCTGCCCATCAAGTCAAACCGGAGAAAGCTTTATAAAAGTATAAAAGAAAACCCACACACGTCCACGTACGTATAGTACGGAGCGTAGTATTTATAGAATTGAGTGTATGAGAATGAAAGTAATAGAATGAGAGCTTCACATTACACGCATTCTACGTTACTAAGCCAAAAAGGCAAAAGGCTTGGAAAGCGAGAGAGAGGATTGTGTGGTTTTTTTAGCTCTCATTTAAGTGTATGGATGCTGTGAGAGAGAACATGCAATGCTATGCGAGAGAAAGCAAACGGCTTTTATGATTCCCACTTGGTTGTGCCTTGTGCCCTTCACTTTCCTCTTTACGAGCACATCAACTCCTCCTCGAATGAGTTTTGCTGGATTGACCTGAGCAACCATCAAACCACCTCATCCCTTTTCCTGTCTGGCTTTCCAAAGTCAAATCCTTTTGCTTGTGTGTACATTAAACACGCTAACTTTCACATCCCAAGTACAGAAAGCGAAAAAAAGTGACGGAAAGGCCAAGAGCCAAGAGCCACTCTCCACTTTCGGTGTACGAAAAGTCGTGACGGTGACGAGAAGTAAGCCACGCTCTTTCGAACCCAAACAGAACTTTCAATATTATAGTTTTAATTCATTAATTAATGAATTTAACAAATTGAACACACTTTTGTACACAATTTAAAAAGACTTTTAAATATCATCATTCGCATTCCAACATTTTACACGATTGCAATTTGCATCTAAACAAAACGAAGAACAACAAGAATAATGTAAATATGTACGTGTGGTTTTGAAGAAGATCATAATATGAAGACAGTGGAATCCCGTTTTCCTTTCCCGATGAATTTTTCATTGAGTAAACTACACTCGTGGGGTTGATGAGGCCTCCAAAAAGTGAAGGACAATATAATAACACGCCTCTTCTTGTCTGTTTGGTGACTTTTTCCATATTTGTGTATTACAAGAAGAAAAATGACGCAATGTCCATGTCTCACGAATGCTGAATGAGGCCTCATTGGTCTTCTTCCATGTGTCAGTCTAGATTACCTCTCCCCTAAGGACTCCGACCTGAGGAGAGAGTGACTTTGAACACCATTAGAATATTAATTGAGGTTTGCCTTTGGAAAAAGTGGGCCATCAGCCATCACCTTCAGTACGTTTTAGTTTTCTTGGTCCAATTTTAGCATGCATTGAGTGTGCATGCTAAAAATTTCTAATGCCAAAAGAATTGGCGAACCACATGAGACATGAAGGACCGCCAAACGCCACACCTTTCATTTTGGTGAAACGTGTCATTTGGATACCGTTTTCCACAAGAAATAAATTCTCATTTACTGTCCAAAGGTATAACCAAAAAATAATTTTCTTTGACATTTGTTTATCTTTATTCTAAGTATACGTATGTTCCATGAACTGTAATAGTCATGAAAAGCATTTTACACTGTACGCGTTCTTTTTTCAACCGAAAAATTAAGTCCAAGACTAAGAGACATTTAAACAACGTCCAAATTATTATGAAAGATCACTAGGGATTCAAGAATGGAAGGAAATTAGTGAAAGTGTATATAAGTACAAAGTTTTGAGTCGTTTTCCAGTTAGTCGAGTTTTTGGAATCACCCTAGAGAATGTAGAAATGAAGATGAAGTTTTTTTGAGACAGAAGCACGCTGAATAGGAATTGAACACAAAAAACACCGAAAAGGACTGCATTCGTTTTTCGGAAAACAAGATGATTCACTTTAATGTTCATATGAGGTGACTGTAATTTTCTAAGTGAGTATGCAAAAAATTGAAATTCATCACATTGTATCACGATTTTCACCGTACGCCAACGGCATAAAGTTACTAGCATAAAATATACGAAATTGTAAAAAAAATACAAAAAACCAAAATAATTGTTTTACATACTATACAATTACCGCACGAAGAAGACGAAATAGTGCAAATTGTATAATCGAACAAATCGTAGGCAAATAAACTATTTAATCAGAATATTAATGGCAAGCCGACTCGACGCTAAAAATACTCAACGGTGATGTGGAATAAGCAGCGTACGCGTACGTCTGATTAGCTCATTACTCATTACAATATAAATTTTAGTTTCTTATTACTTTGTTATTGGAAAGAACAAATTGCACAAGTAACGTTTTATACCGGGTTCAAATCTGTCAAAATTGAAGGATAATTTGACTTTTTTGTCCCTTTTATAAGTTGGAAACACTAACAAATTTTAGAATTAATTCTTCCAATCTAATTTCACGGTACAATAGATTTAATTTGCGCTATTGTGAAAACGCCCCCAAAGCTCTAGTTAGTAAAAAGGTCATTTCGCTATAATAAAAATCTATTTTGAACCAAATTTTAGATTAAGAACGATCAATAGTATACTACTACTCGTGAAGGAAAAGACGTTACGAGTGTAGATTGAATTTTACTATTCCCATCCCACTTTTGCACTTGTGCTATTGCAAACTTGTGATTTTCATTTCAATATTTATGATGGAAAAAGCTGTGGAGTGGAACCGGAGGAAAATTAATCGCAAACGAAGTAGCAGAAAGAAGTGGGAGAACAAGAACTGCAAGAAGAAGAAAGAAGAAGAGCAAAAGTAGGCATGAAACTTTGAAGGGTTATTGGAAGAATACAAACCTTATTCTTTTTCCTATAAAATTACCGAGTTTTAGTAGAAATACCATGCTGACTAGACATTCTTATCAACAGCGGTCAATTGGTACAAATCTTATCTGTGCCTCAAATGCTATAACTTTTACATTACTGAAAGAAATGAACATCAACACAATCTTATCATTTCTTATCTCTGAGTAAAACCACTATACAGCAATCTCCACACGAAAAAGGTCGCTCATAAGAACTTGGAAATAATCCTTAAGAAAATCCCTGATAAAGCGTCAGAATTTCTAATTACTGGAGTATAATATCTCTAATCCTATTGAGCTATCGAAATTTTCTATTACAAATCATCCTATTGCTTTTCTATATTTTTGAGAATATTTTTAAAACTAATGCGTTGTACCAAAGGAAAAACGGGAACATTTTTTCAAAATTGTTAAAATATATGAATGTCTGTCTGCATACATTTGAAGACTTTACCTACTCGAGTTTGAGATGTTAGGCGTGCATAGACTAGCAGATTTTTATACGGGGTTGGTAGTGTGTCCGGAGGCATCAATTTTCCTTACATTGCACTAATTGATTAGATGTACCTTTAATGACTTCGTCTGTGCAGTGAGATGAATCCAGTTCAACAAAGACGTAGCTTTGTTCTTCTATAATTAAATCTACAAACGACAAAGGACAGAAGAAAGAAAGAGACGAGAAGAAGAACCAAAAGTTGTACTCGTAAAACGATAAAAGTCAGCAAGTGTAGACAAATCAGTATACATTTTCCGAATGCTGCTTAATTCCATTTCTGATGAACTGTACTCTACATATCCAGCAAATTCCTATTTATTGTACATTTTATAGACAGTTAGTCGTATTAAGACCTGTTGTTATACTTAACTTCGTCACAGTCATTTTGCGTGGACCACTGGAATCATTCATATTATGCATTGTGGTTCGTCAGTAGTCAATTCTAATTTACATTACAATTGTCAACTCAACAGTAAATGGCTAACAGTAGCATGACTTCTGAAAGATTTTAATTTCGTCGTAGTTTCTCATGTTCATCTTTTCTGAGAAGCTCTTTGGTAAAATCCTCAGGTGTGCTGGACCCTTGAAGGGCCATCGTCACCATTTCTTGAAAATTGCTGAAATGATGATGTGATTTTATATAGTAACGAAACGAGTGCAAAAACGGAAAAAGCTTTGCGAAAAAGCAACGCCGACAATTTTGATCAGAGGCCAAAATGCGCTCTGGCGAAGACTGGAACAACTCGGGTTCTTTTGGCTCTTTTCCAGAGTTATCTTCCAGATGTCCAAAACTTCTCTGTTTCATTCATTCGGGCTAGAAGTTTAGAAGTCTATCGGGATTTTGGATTCAGCAAAATCGCAAGCTGAACCTTGTTTTATCCCCAAATCTCCTGTTATTATATTAAAAATTCCACGTTTTTCTTTGCAAAAGTCACCTTGTTTTGTCGTTGTGTCCACTGTGCACTTGTAAAAGAAATAACATACTTTACCAAAAATAAATACTCATTTTTCGAGCTTTCAAAATAGTGTCTGACAATTTATTTTTGGCCGTGCTAATCGTCTAGTGCCTAGCGTGCCTTTGAAAGGATTTCTATATATACCGGCAAAGCAAAGTGCATAGCATAATAATAGCCATTAATGAGCGTAGTTATAATGTTATCGTACCATGTCATTTAATGTGTGCAGGTTATGGTCGTATTAAAGACACCAGCATTCGTCAAGGACGTTGAAAAGTTGACGAACTATATAGTAAATTCAAGCTTGATATTGATTACCTGAATTAAACGCATTGTGCACGTGGTTACTCACGTTGTATACTTATTGTGTCATCCCTGGAACATACGCATACGTACGTGTGACTGAGAATCTGCAAAAGAAGCATGTTGGGGCAACGTGGTCCATCGTCGTGTAGACAGCTGTTCGTCACAATTAGCAAGGCCGACAAGACATTGTGGTTTGGGCAAAATCATCAGTCTAGTTTCATCCGAAATTTTCAAACGACAACGGGTTCACTGGTAAACATGAAGGATTATTCTAGATATTTCAACGATGTGGCTGGGAGAAGGAAACCATCAGCAATCAGAGAAATGCGTATGACAAATCATATCATTGTGTCATTATAAAAATTCTTGATGAATGATTCTTTAATATTTTTAAATTAATTTAGTTAAGAAGTACACGGCGGGTGGTCCAGGCATTATTTATTTAGCAGGTGGAATGCCGAATCCGGGTTTATTTCCTTTTGAAAAGATTTCAGTGGATTTGAAAGGTGGTGCAGGATCTTTTGTTGTGGATGGAACTGATTTGCAAGCTGCTTTGCAGTACCAACCTACGTTAGGGTGAGTTTAGAAATCAAAAAAATACTTCATCGTTTTTATGAATGGAATTATATTTTATTCAACGTTTTGTGCAGGTATCCTCCACTTGTTGCGGAATTGAAAAATCTAGTTCAAAACGTTTTTAAACCACCGAATTTTGATGACTTGGATGTGATTGTCACTGTAGGAAGTCAACATGCATTGTGTTCAAGTATTGAGAGTTTCCTTCGTCCCGGGGATTCTATAGTTATACCCAAACCTATTTACAGCAGTGCGTTGACTATGGTAAAGTAAAACAGAAAAACGTATATGAGCATTGCGAATTTCATGTTGATTGATTTTGAAATGCATGTTTTTGTTCCAAGATGGATCCGTATCAACCCAAATATATTGCGGTACCTGAGGACGCTGACGGAATGCAACCCGCTCTGCTCAAGACTATGTTGGGCGATTGGGCTGCAAATCATTCAAAAGATGAAATGCCAAAGGTAAACATTTAGGGTTTAGCATATATTTTATAAAAATGTGCGAACAGTACGATTTTTCAACATGTTGCTTTTTGAATGTTTTAGATTTTGTATGTAAATCCTACGGGAACAAATCCAAGTGGTGCTGTGCTTCCTACGAAAAGACGTAAAGAAATATATACAATTGCTAGAGAGTATGATTTAATAATTCTAGAGGATGATCCATACTTTTTTCTTCATTTTCAAAAGGTGTGTTCAAAATGGACTTTCTATTCTGAAATGATGCTTTAAATTCGGAAAGTATTTTTGGATTGATAAGAAATGCTATTTTTAGGATGATCCTACTAGTTTTTTGTCCCTGGATACTGACGGCCGAGTCATTCGATTCGATTCCTTTTCGAAAATATTAAGTTCTGGCTTGCGAGTTGGATTTGCAACGGGTCCCAAACCAGTCATACGTTTACTTGAGCTTAATTTACAGGCTTCCGTTCTTCATGCTGCTTCCATGTCGCAAGTACGAATCTTTATTTGCTTTGTATTTTTTTTTGTTATTGTAAGCATACAAATCTCACACATGACATGAAAGTAATCCCGAACATTTAGTAATCTGTAAAACTTTTAGGTTTTAGTTAACGGTATCTTCAAGCAATGGGGTTTAGAAGGCTTTCTTAAGCACACGGATAATGTGAAGGCATTCTACAAACGAAGACGGGACCTCATGGTCGCTGCAGCTGAAAAGCACCTTACAGGTGATTAAACCGCGTTGTGTGTCCAACTATTAAATTTCTCCAGAGGAATCTGAGCTGAAACTTAAATGGTTTATGAATATAAAACACAATTTTAGGACTTGCTGAATGGCACGCACCAGGAGGAGGAATGTTCCTTTGGATGAAAGTTCACGGAGTGAAGGACACTCATGAGATGGTAATGAAACGAGGGATTGGGCAAAAGATTATGATTTTGGCTGGAAGAGAATTTATGGCCGATCGGACTGCTCCTTGTAGTTATGTGCGAGCTGCGTACTCCGTTGTTCCAGAACAGGATTTTGACTCGGTACGTGCTTTTTCTGTTTTTTTTTTGGTAATTCATAAACTCATGGAATCTGTGCAATAATTATTCCTTTGCATCTTGCAAACTTGTAGATAGTTCATTTATATTTTATTGCATTGTCAATCATTTTCAATTATTGTTACATTTACCATTCATTCCCTATGGTTGTGATGATAGAAACTTCTACTACGTGCCGCAACAATGCATTCTCAGTATTGTACAATCTACTTTATTTTTGTATGCTATGTAATGTACATTATAAACTGCTTAGTTAAGATTAGGGTGCTGACGACAGAGTTATTACTTTTGCTATGTCTTTCAGAGAAGAAGAACAAGAGCGAATAGTAATTAGTATAGATAAATTCATCTATAGAACAAGTACTGCTTTTTCCAGTTGAAACACTGTGGTATATGCAGGATAATCTTTTTGTAAATGAGGTACTCAACATGTAGGATATATTCGTGCACGCATAGAATCTTCAATTGACATATTTTATCATATACTCGAATCTCAGTTTTAGGATGATTATAATTATTTATGTATGAATTACAAAGATTTATAACTTGTACAGGAATAGTTTAGTAATAGTTTTCACCTAGTCGTACACAATACTGTACTGATCGCAAGGTGACTTTGCTTTGGTACTATGTAGCTTTTTTCCAGGGTTTGTCAGTTGAGTCGAGAAGGAGTTTTTGTCTTTTACAGAAGAGGAGCCTTTCAAAACATTTCCATCAAAATTCTTAGAGATCAACTCGAAAGTTCATTAACTATTGATCCTTTTCTTTTCAAGTTCACTTAAATAGGATAAAACATTTTAGTGTATATTATGCTGCCTGGCTATATGTTGATTCGAGTAGAAATCTAAATACCAGATGTCTTGTGTTTCAGTGTTTTGTCGTCGTTTTTTAATCTCGAATGTCCTTTACTTTCATTGACTGCTTTAGTAAATTGCACAAGTCCATATGCCACGGCAAGGTACAGTCTAATGTCACTCTCCTTGCTACACGTCCTTTATAATGAAGATGTAGTAGCTTTCAATATGACGTTGAAACCTTGAAAATGTCAGCAGGCGACGCAGACGTCAATCCATGTTTTACGTTTCAATTTAAATCTAGTAATATAATTTTGATTAGATTCTTGTTCTT